>JAJIBD010038357.1:0-23183 GCA_021461705.1 Cryptotis parvus
TCTCTGAAGGCGTATGTTAATGCAGGGAGAACAGTGGAGTCAAAGAGATGTGCCCGGGCAGGAGGTTCTTTGTCCTTTGCTATTTCTTCGATGCCTTTGAAGGCATTCCATGCCGCTCTCTCTTCCCTCCTGCGCAGCTCAGGTTTTAGGTCATTCATCATGTTGACTTCTCGACCTAGGTACACATAACTGCTGCATTCAGAGATGTTTGTTCCATTGAGAGTGAATGGGGCCTCTGGAACTAGTTCATTTTCTCATGAACATAGTTTTTCTTCAGATTCAGCTGTAGACCTACCTTTCCACATTCTCGGTCAAAGTCAGCCAGCATTTGTGCCGCTTGGCTAATGTTTGGTGTTATTAGAACGATGTCATCAGCGAAGCGGAGGTGGTGTATGTTGCCGACCATCTATCTTCACTCCCATTCCTTCCCATTCTAATTGTCTCATGATGTTCTCGAGGGTGGCGCTGAAGAGTTTTGGTGAGATGGAGTATCACCCTGTCGAGCCCCTCTTTTTGACATCAATGATCACTTCTTTGTAGAATGGTGAGATCCTGGTGGTGAATCCGTAATACAGCTCACGAAGGATCTTGATGTATTGGGTTTGAACACCCTGTTTGGCTAGGGCTTCGATGACTGCTTCAGTCTCCACAGAATCAAAGGCTTTCTGTAAATCAATGAGCGTGAGACAGAGCGGCATCTTGTACTCCCTACAAACCTCAATGAGCTTGGTTACTGTGTGGATATGGTCGATTGTGCTGAATCCTTTTCCGGAAACCAGCTTGCTCGCATGGTTTGGTCCTTCATCTAGTGTTCTGCTAATCCTGTTCAGGATGACTCGTGTAAACAGCTTGTAGATGACAGACAACAGGCAGATGGGGCGATAGTTGCCGATGTCGATGAATGTCTCCCTTCTTGAACAGTAGAACTGTCCTGCTGGTTTTTCCATTGGGAGGGCACCTTGCATTCGGACAGGTAGCGTGTGAAGAGCCGAGCTAGTGTATTGATGAGCACCGATGGCAGATTCTTCAGATGTTCGGGTCTGACTTTGTCTGGGCCTGGTGCTGTTCCCTTCTTTACCGATGAGATGGCATGTCGGATTTCAGAAGGGAGAACGTTGGGAATGAGCGTATCCATCCTGTGGAATTTGGTATGTGGGCAGGTGGATGTGGCTATCAAAGAGATTTGAGTAGAAGTCCTGGATAATCTTCTCCATTGCCTTTCTGGAAGATGTGATAGATCCATCAGGGCGTCGGAGGGCAGTCATCTTGGTCTTATAGTTGGCGAAGGACAGGCGGGCGAGTCGCGAATGCTTTTCCCGGCTTCTGCTGCATCTTCCAGTATTTCTGCTCTTCTGTCTTTGGGGTCTGCTTTTTATCGCTTCTCTGCACTGTTTAGCAAGCTTGGGCGTTAGCATTTGGTCTCCTGAGGCTCGCGCCTTGCCACGTTGGCGAATGAGCTCAAGAGTTTCTGAAGACAAGCGTCCTTTTGTGTTTTTCTCTCTCGGCATTCTTCGCACAATCATGGAGGTGCTGAACCAGTCGGTTGTATTCTTCATCGATGTCATCAATGATGGTATCTTCCCATGTTGCCGCAATGGTGCCAAAGAGTTCCCAGTTGGTGGTCGTTCTGGGAGTTCTCTTCTTAAACTTTGCAGCCTTTTCTCCCGTTGCGGGAAGTAGAATTTTGCGCGAAGGAGGGCGGTGGTCCGATCCTGTTTGGAATTTGGGGCGACAGCAACATCGGTCAGACAAAACCGTCGATTGGAAGATGATGTGGTCAATTTCATTGTGGAACTGTCCGCCAGGAGATTCCCATGTCCAGCGTTTCGCTTCAGCCTTCTGAAACTGTGAGTTCCCATGAATAGTCTTGGTGGACATGATGAACTCAGATAGTCTCTCACCCTGTTACGTTCCATTCTAGGCCATGGGTCCCGATGTGGAGTTCTTCAGCCGATCTTCTCGGTCCCTATCTTGGCATTAAAATCACCGACTATGATCTTGTAGAAGGTGTGATCTTTTTTTATAGAACTCCTCCAATTCCATGTAGAATTTCTCAATTTCATCTTCTTTGTATGTGGATGTTGGTGCATAGACAATGAAGATAAAATACTGGCAGTGGGCCACATCTCCTCAAGTGTAATCGTCCTATTCGGTTTGTTAGGCATTCAAATGAATCAATGTTGACAGCCATGTTCGTGTTGACAAGGACACCAACGCCACCGGCGCCTCTTTCATCCACATGTTCCAAGGAACAATTCTTCTCCGGTGTCAAATACAGCATGATGCGACTGGCGCCTCCCTCGTCTCAGTCAGACCAATGATGTCGTACTTGATCTTTCTTGCTTGCAGCATCAGATCCTCAATATATGCTTCCGTTGCCAGTGTGCGTGCATTGAAAGTACAGACCAGTCATTTTAGTCCTTCTTCGTTTTGGCAGCCTAGGACAGCCGTGAGAATTTTATCAGGCACTGCTTGTTTTGCCTTTCTTACTGCTGCCGTATTAAGGGCTCTTTCGGGGTCAGGAAAATAAACATTTTTGTTACTGGATTTGGCATATCGAACACGCATCGGACAGCTTGCCAGGCTCTGCCATGCGGGCACTACTATTCTCATTACTTTGTGGGGGCTCTCTCAGAGGGTGGGTAGAATATTTGTGGTAGTTTGGAGGGTAAATAGTGCGGCCGCTGGCACGGCAGCGCCTATGAGAAAGCTGGTTTCTGCTCTGCCGGGTGTACCTGTGTCTTAGGCTCCAAGCATTCCTGGGCTTGAAATACTCTCCTCTGAAGGGCGGGTCTCTGCAGGGGCGGGTCCTTGTAGGCTGGGTTTCTGACAAGCTGGGCTGGAGACTGGATTAATCTGTGGGCTGGAGACTGGATTAATATGCTGGGGGAGATCTTACCAGCTGCAGAGTGTGGATTGTGACACAGATCGCTGCCAGCAAGGTGTAGGGGGTTTCTCTGGCCTCCCTCCGAGGGCTCCATCGGGATGGTGGACTCAGGGTCGGAAGTTGCTCTCGTGGTCCATGGAGTGCAGGGGTTCAGCGGGGGAAAGCTGGTTTCTGCTCTGCGGGTGTACCTGTGTCTTAGGCTCAAGCATTCCTGGGCTTAGAAATACTCTCCTCTGAAGAGGCGGGTCTCTGCAAGGGCGGGTCCTTGTAGGCTGGGTTTCTGACAAGCTGGGCTGGAGACTGGATTAATCTGTGGGCTGGAGAGAGTGGATTAATATGCTGTGGGGGAGATCTTACCAGCTGCAGAGTGTGAATTGTGACACAGATCGCTGCCAGCAAGGGGTGTGGGAGTTTCTCCTGGCCTCCTCCGAGGCTCCATCGGGATGGTGGACTCAGGGCGAAGAGTTGCTCGTGGGCCATGGAGTGCTGGGGGTTCAGGGGGAAAGCTGGTTTCTGCTCTACCGGGTGTACCTGTGTCTCAGGCTCAAAGCATTCCTGGGTTGAAATACACTCTCCTCTGAAGGCGGGTCTCTGCAGGGGCGGGTCCTTGTAAGGCTGGGTTTTCCTGACAAGCTGGGCTGGGGACTGGATTAATCTGTGGGCTGGAGAGTGGATTAATATGCTGGGGAGATCTTACCAGCTGCAGAGTGTCAGATATGCCCAAATACCAGTAGCATATTGTAGGCCTCATTCCCTTGGAGGCCTCAGTGGAATGAGTTGAGGGGGGCTTTCATGTGTTTCCTGGAGCAAGCTGGGTGCCGCTTGGGCTCTACCAATGGGACAGGACGCCATGGAGATCGTTACTGGTGCCCACTCAAGCAAATCGATGATGAGCGGAAGACAGTGATACAGTGATATAATGATACATTATATATATACACAAAATGATACAAATATCCAAGATCAGGCGAAACATGGTCAGGAGGTCTTGTCAAAGGTGGAAATTATCACAAACATGTGAGGGCCAGAGGTTAGATAAGACAGAGAATGGAACACTGTGCTAATAATTGTCGAAAGTGATAATACCAACCTAGAACTGAGCATTAAATACAGGCAAAAGATACACATGATAACCTCTAAATGAATGTATTGTAATCCACAATGTGTAAGGGAAGGAAGAGAGAAAGAGAGAGAGAGAGAGAGAGAGAGAAGAAAGAAAGAAAGAATCTGCCATAGAGGTAGAGGTAGGCTGGGGGAGCAGGGGAGGGTTCGGGGACATTGATCACTTGATCACTTGAATCCCGTTATTCATCGATTTGCTTGAGTGGGTGCCAGTAAGATTTCCATTGGACCCTATCAATGTAGTCCAATGGCATCTGGTTGATTCTGGAATACGAAGAGCCTCAAACCGTTCCTTCAGGGTCTTGACAAGGAAGTCTGACCATCTTGTAGGTGGGCAGCTATGTGATCTTTTGACATCCCATGGGATCCAGTCGGTAATGGCTCTAGTCCAGCGGTCGCCGCCAAATCACATTACATGTCCAGCCCATCTGATTTTCGATGCCTTGGCAAACGAGACAGCATCCCTGATTCTGGAATAGCCGATGAAGGTCGGAACTCTGGATTCCTTCTCTCACTTGAGTGAGTCGTGATATTCTTTCGATTCCTCTCTGGGAGACCCAAATAGGATTCTCATCCTGCTTTTGTAGGGCCCAGGTCCCCAGGTCTCTGAGGCGTATGTTAATGCAGGGAGAATGGTGGAGTCAAAGAGATGTGCCCAGGGCCGGAGGTTCTGGGTCCTTTTAGCTATTTGTTCGATGCCTTTGAAGGCATTCCATGCCACTCTCTTCCTCCTGCGCAGCTCAGGTTTTAGGTCGTTCATCATGTTGACTTCTCGACCTAGGTATACATAACTGCTGCATTCAGAGATGTCTGTTCCATTGAGAGTGAATGGGGCCTCTGGAACTAGTTCATTTTTCATAAACATAATTTTTTTTTAGATTCAGCTGTAGACCTATCTTTCCACATTTCTCGGTCAAAGTCAGCCAGCATTCGTGCCGCTTGGCTAATCTTTGGTGTCATTAGAACGATGTCATCAGCGAAGTGGAGGTGGTGTAGTTGCCGACCATCTATCTTCACTGGGCACTGGTGGAGGTATGGGTGCTGGAACACTGTATGACCGAAATCCAAATATGAACATCTTATGAACATCTTTGTAATTTATATGTCTCAATATATTTCACGGTGGTATAATAAAATATTTAAAAAAAATGATGAGTGACTGATTGGGAGAAAGCTTAGGGGTAGGAAAAGAGGAAAATACTTCTCTTACTAGAAAGTAGTATAAACCAGGGGAAATGTGGCAAGTGCAGGACAGCCCAACTAAATGCTAAGGCATGACAAAGCAGAGTGCACTTATAGTTTGCCTCAGTGGGCTAAGAGATGTGAAAACACTGAAAACATTAGTCAGTATAGAAAGAGTTGAAAACACCAGTCAGTATGGAAACAGCATGAAGACATCAGTCAGTATGGAAACAGCATGAAGACGTCAGTCAGTATGGAAACAGCATGAAGACATCAGTCAGTATGGAAACAGTATGAAGACATCAGTCAGTATGGAAACAGTATGAAGACATCAGTCAGTATGGAAACAACATGAAGACACCAGTCAGTATGGAAACAGTATGAAGACATCAGTCAGTATGGAAACAGTATGAAGACATCAGTCAGTATGGAAACAGCATGAAGACATCAGTCAAAATGGAAACAGCATGAAGACATCAGTCAGTATGGAAACAGTATGAAGACATCAGTCAGTATGGAAACAGCATGAAGACATCAGTCAAAATGGAAACAACATGAAGACATTAGTCAGTATGGAAACAGCATGAAGACATCAGTCAGTATGGAAACAGCATGAAGACGTCAGTCAGTATGGAAACAGCATGAAGACACCAGTCAGTATGGAAACAGTATGAAGACATCAGTCAGTATGGAAACAGCATGAAGACATCAGTCAAAATGGAAACAACATGAAGACATCAGTCAAAATGGAAACAGCATGAAGACATTAGTCAGTATGGAAACAGCATGAAGGACGTCAGTCAGTATGGAAACAGCATGAAGACACCAGTCAGTATGGAAACAGTATGAAGACATCAGTCAGTATGGAAACAGTATGAAGACATCAGTCAGTATGGAAACAGTATGAAGACATCAGTCAGTATGGAAACAATATGAAGACACCAGTCAGTATGGAAACAGTATGAAGACACCAGTCAAAATGGAAACAGCATGAAGACATTAGTCAGTATGGAAACAGCATGAAGACGTCAGTCAGTATGGAAACAGCATGAAGACACCAGTCAGTATGGAAACAGTATGAAGACATCAGTCAGTATGGAAACAGTATGAAGACATCAGTCAGTATAGAAACAGCATGAAGACATCAGTCAAAATGGAAACAGCATGAAGACATCAGTCAGTATGGAAACAGTATGAAGACATCAGTCAGTATGGAAACAGCATGAAGACATCAGTCAGTATGGAAACAGCATGAAGAGACACCAGTCAGTATGGAAACAGCATGAAGACATCAGTCAGTATGGAAACAGCATGAAGACACCAGTCAAAATGGAAACAGCATGAAGACATCAGTCAGTATGGAAACAGTATGAAGACATCAGTCAGTATGGAAACAGCATGAAGACATCAGTCAGTATGGAAACAGTATGAAGACACCAGTCAGTATGGAAACAGCATGAAGACATCAGTCAAAATGGAAACAACATAAAGAACCAGTCAGTATGGAAACAGCATGAAGACATCAGTCAGTATGGAGACAGCATGAAGACACCAGTCAGTATGGAAACAGCATGAAGATACCAGTCAGTATGAAAACAGCATAAGGACATCATTTAGTATGGAAACAGCATGAAGACATCAGTCAGTATGGAAACAATATGAAGACATCAGTAAGTATGGAAACAGTATGAAGACACCAGTCAGTATGGAAACAGCATGAAGAGACCAGTCAGTATGGAAACAGTATGAAGACATCAGTCAGTATGGAAACAGCATGAAGACACCAGTCAGTATGGAAACAGTATGAAGACACACCAGTCAGTATGGAAACAGCATGAAGAGACCAGTCAATATGGAAACAGTATGAAGAAGGATTCAGAAGCTAGTGGTGATGGTCCACTGAGCATCTTAGTATTAGTATACATGATTATACAAAACTACACATTGGATAAAATTACATACAGTTACACACACACACCAACATATAATGGATAAAATCTGAAGAAACCCCATAGATTTCATCAATTTCCGGTTTTTAATATTGGGTTATGGTTTGTTGGGCATTGCCATTATGGTAGACTTAACAAGACTTTCTGATAAATTGCTTTGCAATCTCTTAGAATCATTTCGACATAAGTAAATAGAAAAGAGTGCTCTGGTACAGAACGAGAAATAAACTAAGTGTGAGGTGGAACCAGGGAAGACTATAGAGTGGTTATATTAGTACAGGAAAAATTTAAAAATATCAATAATCATGCCTGAACTTAGGTGGCTGTGTTGGGATAGAGAAAAATGTATAGCTGCGAAATATTTAGGAGATAAAATGTATGGAATCTTGTAATGGATGGGTTATAAGGTTTAAAAAGAATGAACTCCACAGTATTTTGAAGTAAAAAATTGGCCTCAAGGGGCCCAAGTGATAGTACAGTGGGTAGGGAGCTTGCCTCACATGAGTCTGACCTTGGTTTGATGCCTGGGACCCCAAGTTCAACAACCCTAGAACTCCTAGGAGTGATCCCTGAGCACTGAGCCAGGATTAAGCCCTGAGCACAGCCAGGTGTGCTACTTCCTGAAAGAAAACAAACAAAATATTGTCTCATATTTCAGAGTCTTGAAAATAAATCCTATACATTCAGGACAAGGCAGTTGAAATTTCAAAAGCTTGAAATTTCTCTCAGGTTTAAGTGCACCTCATGACAGAGAATATTCTAGAACTAAAGATGCTATTGATGCGATCCCGTAAGGGGTCTTGCTAAAGTATAAGTGAAATTATTGCCAGGATGTGTCCGTTATCGTGCTGTCCATTATCAGTGTCTGCCACTCAGCCCCAGTTTACCCTGCATTGCCTGCCTGACAAAAACAGAGAAACAGTACAAGTGAAAGTGCTTGTCCCGGTTGATCTTCAGCACCGCTGGCACCAGATGGTCCCCAAACAATGCTGCGTGACCCCCAGACCCCTGGCCCCCCAAATGGAGCTGGCCCCTTCGATACTTTTCCCTTTGCCAACTGATAGGATGTTCCACTTTGTCCATAGCGGATGCAGGTGAGAGAATGCAGAGAAGCATTCATCGGCGCCTTGCTGTCCCAGCTGCTTCTCTTGAGAGATGCCTGGAGGCTGGAGCGATAGCACAGTGGGTAGGGCCTTTGCCTTGAACGCGGCCGACCCGGGTTTGATCTCTGGCATCCCATATGGTCTCCCGAGCACCACCAGGAGTAACCCCTGAGCATTGCCAGGTGTGACACAAAAAGCAAAAAAAAAAAAAAAAAAACAAACAGGAAGGAGAGATGGCTGGAATACATGTAGTTTCTCCAGTACCCAGCTTCAGCAGCTCCAGCAATCTACTCAGAGTAGACTTCTGAAGAGCAGGCAGCACCCAGCACCCAGCAACAGAGTATAAGATTGGAGCTCAGTCTGGAGAGAAAGGGGCTCTGTATTGGAATAAATAGTAGCCCCCTCCGATTTACTCATCTCCCATTTTGTAGTCGTTATTCCTGGCTCTGCATTCAGAAGTTACTCCTGGCAAGCTCGGGGCACCATATTGGGATGTTGGAGATTGACCCTGATCAGGCAAGCTTCTCTCCAGCCCATTTCCTGCCATTCTTTTTGGTCTCTTTTCCCCATTCTACCCAACCCCTGACATCTACAATCTCCTGCTGTAGTTAGTAATTCTTCATGCAAAACGTACCTTGTTCAAATTACTCTGTGGTTTTGAATCCTAATTGACTCCTGACTCATACAAACCATTCCCCAAGTTTGCTCTGTGGTTTCTGAGTTTGATTGAATCCTGACTCATATAAACCATTTCCCAAATTTGCTACGTGAGTCCCTTAGCTCTGAGGTTTCAAGAGCACCTGGATGTAGTTGTCGGCAAAGCTCTCACAGTGCGGTGGGCCAACATAAAGAGGTTGCTAAGCTGCGCCTAGTTTCAGTTATATCATGAAAGGATTCAAACCAGAATTATGCAACTTCCAAACATCTAGAACTGGTTTTGATGTTTATTTCTATTTGACTTAACAGGGGTTAGCGTTTGCTCGTCTTGTCTGGGGGCAGATCAGGGTTAAACCCTGGAGTGTCATAGGATCCCCTATTTATGAGCACAGAGCCAGGTGTGGTCCCCAAACCCTCAAATCAATAAGTGAATACAATGCCAGTGTTGGGGCCAGGAAACAGCACAGTGCTTCATTCCTAGCACGCACCTGACCTTGGGAGGGTTCAAAGCATTGCCAGGTGCGGCATTGGAGGCCCTCTGAGACTGGGCTGCCCAGGTGTTCCTGAGCAGCACGGCCTGAGTTACCGGGACTCCCCAGGCTCCCAAGCACTGCATTTTGAAGACAGAGAGACAGTTCAAAGGCCAGAGTGCATACTTTGCATATGCAAAGCCTGGGTTTGGTTCTCTGTACCTGTGGCTCCCTGAGCACCACAAAAGTGGCTCCTGACCTTTATTAGGTGTGGCCCCAGACACACCCATCCAGAATATAAAAGCATTTCCTCACATTTTCATCCTTGTCTCTCATTTCTCATTGGTGCTGGGGTAGTTCATCCAGTCTTAGGTAACCTCCTTACTTTGTCTCTGCAGGCTAGACCTTTCCCCTGGTGGATAGCGCCAGTTACATTACCCATGCCCGTTTATAGCCTCTTTCTAAAGTGCACTGCCTGTTTAGATACAGCGTCTTATTGGAGTGCAGCCTCCTGTTTACATCATGCCTGTGCTTTCCTCCACCCAATGCCAACTGAACCATTGTGATAGAGACTGTTATGGCCTGCAGCCCTCTAACATTTATCATCTGGCCTTCCACAAGAGAAGTTTGCTTACTTGCTCAAGCAGGCCAAAGCTGTGCCTTCTACGGAATTTAGACATCACTGTGAGATTTTATTTTAATTAAAGAAATATTTGGGACCACACTTGATTATGTTCAGGGCTTTCTCCTAGCTCTGTGCTCAGGGATCATTCCTGATGGGGCTCAGAGTCCATATGGGGTACCGGAGATAGAACCTGGATCGCCTACCTGAAAGGCAAACGTCCTGCCTACTGCAGTACTATCTCTGTAGTCCTGATTGTGCGTTTTTAAACATTTCCAATGGGGATAACTCAATGCTCTAAGTACATGTTTTGTATGCTGCCAGCCTGGGTTCTAGTCCATTTCCCAAATAAAATAATACGAGGTAAAAATAAAGACTGCAACAGGAAGGGCTAGAGAGATAGAACAGGGGTTAAGGTACTTGCCTTGCATGTTGTCAACTCTAGTTCTATCCCTGGCATCCCATATTATCCCCTGATTACCACCAGGTGTGGCCTAAAACATCATCATCATCATCATCATAAATAATAATAATAATGATGATGATAATATTATGACTCAGACACACGGGTCAGAGCTGCTACTGGCTCTCCCTGTGCTCAGCTGATCGTGAGGTGCCCAGGAGGGATGGCGAAGTTCTAGCCCTGATCCATCAACCCAATAGAGCCTTGCAAGAAGCCAGAGGAACCCCCACACCATGAGGGTCGCCATTTTCAGCATCTGGACTCCACAGCTCATCAGAGCTCCACCCAAGAGAAAAGCTGATTTCTCCCTGTTGTGCGCAGCCGCTTTGTGGCTGCTCCGTTCATCAGTAAATGCACGAGATGCGAGCCTACTACTGAGAGTACATCCGCACGGCAGAGCCTGGCACACTACCCGTGTCATATTTGATATGCCAAAAACCAGTGATACAAGTGAATAACAATAATAAAAGACAGTAACAGACTGGAGTTGACTCAGGGGCATGGGGAAGTCATACACACTCTCGTGGGGGTGAGGTGGGCAGCCGTGTTCACCAAGAACACGAATGAATGTAAGCATTACTGTAAACACGTAACCTAAACTATAATTTAAAAATTTTTTTAAAATCTTAAAGAAGGTAATAGATAATATTCCTGGCTGTAGAATCATTTTCTGGGGGGTGGTCAGAGAGGAACATTTACAGATTTCTAGATCTCATTCCCATAAAATGTGATGTAGGAAATTGAGGAGGGACTGGAAATTCCAGAATGTTGGAATAGTCCTAGATAACTGAGATTGGCAGGAATTAAATAGTCTTATCTGAAGCCAAATATATCTAAAAAGAATCCACGCCCCTTAAAATGGCCTTTTTTCAAGGATGATTTAATGGAGACCAAATTCACCTCCTTTGGTTGACATATTATTTCCCAGACTCTACCTTTATTCTTTACTATAAATAATCCCCAAAAGAACTTATTTTCCTCATCTTCTCTCCTTACAGTAAGGATTATTGAATGAAAACTCCACATTTCCATATTGGCTGGTTCTTCCAAAGTGCCTCCATACCCTCTCCACCCTAGGAGGCAATAAGACTTAATTTGCTTTATCAGAACTTGGCGCCCCAATTTTTGAGTAGAAATCCCCCCACCCCGCTGCCACCTAGCCCACCTATAATCCTGCCCCCCCGCGACGAAGGACGCCCTCGTATCAGAACTTGGCATCTGCCTGGGCTCTGTACCCAAAACTCTGCTTATCGACTATATGAAACTAAAAAGCTTCTTCACCTCAAAAGAAACCATGACCAACATACAAAGACAGTCCACAGAATGGGAAAGAATATTCACCCAATACCCATCTGATAAGGGATTAAATCCAGGATATGTCAGGCACTGGTAGAACTTTACAAGAAGAAAGCAACCAACCTCCTCAAAAAAAAAGGGGGAGATGTTCCTGGTGCGGATTCACCTTTCCACCCATCTTTTTATTTATCTTTGTATTGTAAAATAAATTAAAAAAATGGGGGAGAAGAAAGGAACAGAAACCTTGACAAAGAAGAAATTTGAATGGCCAAAAGGCATATGAAAAAATGCTCATCATCACTGATCATCAGAGAGATGCAAATCAAAACAACAATGAGATATCATTTTACACCACAGAGACTGGCACATATCCAAAAGAGCAAGGACAACAAGTGCTGGCGTGGATACAGGGAGAAAGAGATTCTCATCCATTGGTGGGAATGTCGACTGTTACAGCCATTTTGGAAAACAATATGGGCAATCCTCCAAAGACTAGAAATTGAGCTCCCATTTGACCCAGTCATACCACTCCTGGGAATATACTCTGGGAAGCCAAAAACACACAGCAGAAACACCATCTGCACTTTTATTTTCATAGCAGCACTATTCACAATAGTCAGAATCTGGAAACAACCAGAGTGCCCGAGAACTAATGACTGGATAAAGAAATTGTGGTACATCTACACAATGGAATACTATGCAGCTGTTAGGAAAAATAAAGTTATGAAATTTGCCTATAAATGGATGAACATGGAGAGGATCATGTTGAGTGAAATTAGCCAGAAGGAAAAAATACAGATATAGAATTACTGCATTTATTTCATGACATAATATATATACATATATATATATGTATGTGTGTTGGAGAGAGAGAGAGAGAGAGAGAGAGAGAAAGAGAGAGAGCATGATAACAGTATCCAGATTAGGCAAAACATGGATAAGGAGGTCTTGTCAATAAGTGAAGTCATGTGGGAGTCAGAGGTTAGCTAAGACAGAGAAGGAAATAGTCCGCTAATCACTATCACTATCACTATCTTCCCGTTCATCATCAATTGGCTCGAGCGGGCTCCAGTAACATCTCCATATGTCCTGTCTCATGCTAGTAGAGCCCAAGGGCATCTGCTTGCTCCAGGAACATAAAGAGCCTCAAACCATTATATTAGGTCATGGGAATTTGGCATATCAAATACGACACAGGTACCTTGCCAGGCTTGCCGTGCCGGGTGGCATACTCTTGTAATTATTAGTGGGCTAATAATCGTCAAAAATGATAATACCAGCCTAGAACTGAGCACTGAATATAATCAAAGGGATATACACAAAAACCTCTAAGTGTATGCACTGCAAACCACAAGGTTTAAGAGGAGAGAGAGAGAGAGAGAGAGAGAGAGAGAGAGAGAGAGAGAGAGAAGAGATAAAGAACCTGCCATAGTGTCAGGCTAGGGGGGGGGGGGGGGGAATTGGGGACATTGGTGGTGGGAAAATGGGCACTGATGGAGGGATGGGTGCTGGAACACTGTATGACCGAAACCCAAACATGACGTCTTTGTAATTGTATATCTCACGGTGGTATAATAAACTATTAAAAAAACAACCTCTGCCCATCCATTTGCATGTGGGCAACCGCCCCTTGTTTATCCACGCATCTGAAAAATGCTTTTGTGCCCGCAGCCAGTGGTGCTCTGGGATTACTCCTGGCTCTGTGCTCAGCGGGTCACGCTCCCTGGCGGGGCTCAGGAGCCTGTAGGTGGTGCCAGGGCCAAACGCAGGTGCACAGGTGCAGTCCCTGAGGTCCCATCGCTCTTTAGAGCCGTTGCCAAGTTATTGTGAGACAACAGAGTAGAAGAGTGTGGCTTTAACAAAAGTCCTGATTGCTGGAAGCGGTTTACGTTCGTGTTGGGGGGCAGCATCTGCCTAGCAGAGACTGAATATGCTCATCAGCATTTTCTCCCCACAGTTTATTAGAGAAAAGCGAGCATCTGTGTTCTGGATTCAAAGCTTGTCTTTGAAATCAGAGTCCCGGCGGGTAACCTGCACGCGGAGGGCGCGTCCTAAGGGCCGGAGAGGGGGGGTGGGGGGGCAGCAGTTTGTGCTCTGCCCTAAATCCTCCTAGGACTCTAGAGCGCGCCTCCGTGCTTTTTTTCCCCCCTGAGGGGGCACACCCAGCAGAGCTCAGAGCTTATTCCTGGCTCTGCACTCTAAGATCGGCTTGGGAGGCTCTATGGGGTGCCTGGGATCAAGCCCGGGTCAGCCGCGTGCGAGGTCAGCGCCCTCCCCCGCCGTTCTTTCAGGCCCCCTCGGTGCCTCTGATAGCCCAAGGCTTTCCCCACTGAAGACCGGCACTTGCAGTCACAATCTAGTCCCAAAAGGACTGGGAGTTCCTGCCAAGTAAGCCGTGGAAACGTGCAGAACTGAAAGAGACAGCCGAGACGTGGCCCCACTGCAGCCCCCAGGTCGAGAACGGGGCCCAGAGAGGTTTCCCGATGGGCCTCCGGTCACACAGCCCGACTCCCAGCTGCAACGAACACGGCGGGGCGCTGGGGTCTTGCGGCCCTCTCCCCCACCCTCCACTCCCCGGCTCTGAATTCAGCTCGGGTCCCCCTGCCAGGGACGGGGGTTACGGCTGCACGCGGTTCGCGAACAGGTGTGCAGCCTGGGGCCCCGCGTGGGAGCCCCCAGCTCCGCACACGCCCACCCGGGGCCTCCTCCGGCTCCCCCGCAAAGTTTCCTCGTTGGCTGCGTGGCCTGCCAGGCCGCGGTGCCCAAGTTCCGAGCGGCTGCGGCGCCGGCCCGGGCTCGGGCGAGCGTCCCCGCGGGGGCGGCGGGGCGCGGGGCGGGGCGGCCCCTGGGCGCGCTGCCCTTCCCGGCCGCGAGGGCCGCGGGCCCGGCGCCGAGCGGGAGGAGCGCGCGCGGGCCGTGGGGGCTGGGCCGAGGCGGGGGCGCGGCGGCGGCGGGCGGCGGGGAGCGGGCGAGACCCGGCGGCGGCCCCCGCGCCCCCCCCACCCCAGCCGCGTGTGTCCCCGCGCGGTGCCCGGGGAGCGCCGGGCAGGAAAGCCGCGGGGCCGCGCCACGTCCCTCGGCCGGGTCGGGGCGTTTTGTGTCTGCGAGTCGGGGCGGCGAGAGCGCGGAGTCGGGGCTCACCGGGCGCCGTCCCCGCCGGGCCCGCGCGGCCGAGCCGCAGGAGCGCGCCCAGGAAGCGGTCGCGGCGCCCGCACACGCCGGCCCCGGCTGGGGCCGCCCTCAGGCCGCGCGCCCCGGGCCGCCGCTGACCCCTGGGCCCCTCGCGCCGCCCGGCCGCCCTGAGGCCTCGTCCTCCTGCCAAACTTTGCAAAGTCGGCCCGAGCCCTCGGCGCCCTCGGCCGCCCGCGCCTCCCGGGCTCGCCTCACGCCGCAGCGGCCGCCCCCGCGCGCGCGGGAGGGAGGAGCCGCCGCCGCATCAAAGAGACCCGATTCCCGCGGCCTGGGGGAGTCATGCCCGGCCGTCGGTAATGTCCGCGGAACAGGACAAGGAGCCCATTGCGCTGAAGAGAGTTCGAGGTAACCGAGGGGAGGCGCCGGCTGCAGGGGGCCGGGGCCCGGGGGGAGCGCGCCGGGCCGCGGGGAGGCCACAGGGCTCCGTCCGCCTAACTCCGCGCCGCCCGCGCCTCGCCCGCAGCCCCCGAGTCCCAGGCTGCCGCCGGGGGTCCCTGGCCCCGCGTCCCCGCGCGCCGGCCCCGGCGTCCCGGGAGGCAGTGCTCAGCATCCCCGCGGGACCGGACTCGCCTACCAGCTCTTCCAGACCCTGCACAATGGGCATCGCGGGTGGGGGGGGGGTGGGGAAGAACCAACCGCGCACCCCCAGCCAGGCCCACCCTGCGAATCGTGCCCGCCCCCAAAAAAAGTAAGTTGGGCTGCCGGAGAGTTGGAGCCCTAAAGGTACAAGACGGGGTGAGGGGCTTCTCGTCCCTGCCAGCAGCCCTCCCCGTTTACCCACCCGCCCCCAAATAGCTTATTTCCCAGGGATTGGAGAGAAGACGCTTCTTCCCGGGAAAGGTGGTCGATCGCTTCAGGGGCCTCCGGACGCGAATCAAAGCCCTCGATGGCTTTCTGGGTTCGTTGCACACGAGTTGGAGGATGCCGGCTCCGTCAGACAAAACGGAGGGGACGTTATCCCAGACAAAAGATAATGATGTCTGCAAGTTCCCAGACGACACCCGGAATTTGGGCAGCCTGCTCCCCCAGTCCCCCTCAGCTCCAGCAGGCTTGGAGCTGGGAGTCCCGGAGGGGAGTAGCCCCCCGGGTGCTCGCTGCGCAAAGACCGCTCGCGCTTCTTCCGCGTGCGCCCACACTGTGCTCGAACCTAAGCCGAGCACAGGAGGGCACTGGGGTGCAGTGATTTCCGCAGGAGAGGGCACTGGGGTGCAGAGTGATCCTCCCCGGAGAGGGCACTGGGGTGCAGAGTGGATCCTTGAGGAGCCAGGGCAAGTGCCGCTGTGCAGGGGCAGGTGCCCCGGAGAGGCTTAGGAAATCACATATGGGCTTAGGGAGGGGGCTGGACGCTCAAGCGAACACCCTAAGGTCTTTGCTCAGGACAGTCTTAGGGACGCCAACCTCAGTGCAAAGGCCCGGGTCTGCAGTTTGCCTCATGGATTTGAGTACCAGCACTGGAGCGAGTGAACCAGTGAGGCTGAGGGTGGAGGCGGTGATTGTTCCTTGGAGGGCATTTAAGAGACTTGGCTTTTTTTTCCTGGGCTGGAACGGGGCAGTTTTGAGCAGAAGCTGCAGCTGATCCACAGCTGTTATGTTTTCACAAGATTCCTGGGCTGCTGGGTGGACAGTAAATTACAGAAAACCAGGGCTGAGGCAGAGGCTAGTAGGGAGGTGGTCGCAATAATCCTTTCATCCCGGCAGGATAAGGTGCCTATGCATTAGTAAGTAGTTGGGTGAATTTCCAGTTCACTTGAGTGGCAGACAAGGACCAGCCTCCCTGCAGCTGTGGTTTTGTTCTGAGTGAACAAAGATTCAGCGATTCAACATAGGTAGAAGTAACAGGTTTGTGACATGGTGACAATGTGGTTTCCTGAAAGCATCCACTCAGGAATACTTAGAGATTTTTTTCCCAACAGTATGAACAAAAAACATAGTTTTTGAGTACACTGTTGTGTGTGTGTGTGTGTGTGTGTGTGTGTGTGTTTTGCTTAGTGTTTGGTCCACATGGATGCTTGGAGCTTATTCATGGCTCTGTGCTCAGGGGTTACCCCTTGGGGTGGGGGTTGTCAGGAAGGCGGAGACTTTCTGGGTAATGAACCAGTTTTTTGCCCCAGGCAGGCCCTGTCCATTCAAAGTGTCAGTGTGTTCATTTGCTGAAGGGTTTCGCATTTCACTTGCTTTTCTGTTTGTGCTTACCAGTTGCCAACACCTTTATGGAATGGATCTTTCTGACATGATTCTTCCTGATTTTTTTTTTGCCACATAAAAAAGCATAAAATTTTGTTTATTACTATAATTGGGGTTATTACATTAGGGGTTAAAGATAAAGCAAGCTCTCAGGTTTATACCTTTTGAACATAGTAATAAAATGTGATTTTTAAATACTGTGAAGTATTTCACTGTGGGTTAAGAGTATAGAATTTATTTTGTTCCAACTGTCACATCCCCCCCCACTTGTTTTGGACCCACGCTCAGTGGTGCTCAAGGCTTAGTCCTGGTAGGGCTTAGCCAGCCCAGTGTGGTGCAGGGAATCAAATCTGGTCTGACTGCATGCAAGACAAATGCTGTACTCGCTCTTAGATTGCAGCTACTATTTTTCAAGTTTAGTGTCTTAGCTGTTGGGAGTTAACTCAGGTGTCAGCTGAGAGGGGTTGGGAATCCTTTTGGTTTCAGACTTAGAGCGAGCCTATTGGACATGTGAGATGCTTGGGTTCAAGTCCTGACACTGCTAAAAATCAGTGAAAAATAGGAATAGTCTAAGAGCTTTAGTACTGAGTAGACACAAAGCACCTTTGAAAAATCATAGGAGGGGCCAATGACTGCAATGCATGCCTTGCGTGAGTGAGGTGCAGGGTCAACCCTTGGCACTCAGGGCCCGCTGAGCACTGTCGACCCCACCACCGCTGGGCCAGGCAGCCTTGAGTGCTGGTCATCAGGTCCGACAGTCTGGCCAAGTGTCACCAGGTGAGTACTGCCTGGGAGTACCCCCCAAATAAAAGGTAATAGGAGGGTTATGGTAAGTTGTTTTGTAATAATTGCAACCTTAATTTTTTCTTTTTTTTTTATTAATTTTTTTATTATACACGACCATGAGATATGCAACCTTAATTTTAAGAATACTTTCAGATGAGTTTGCAATCTCCAAAAAGGCACTGGGATATCTGAAGAACAATTCTGCGGAGGGCCAGTGCCCTAGAACTTTCTGTGAAAAATCAATGTAGGGGTGTAGAATTCAGAGAGCCCACACTGTGGCTTAGTAATTCTCAGACTGTTTCCCATGCATGAACTGTTGTATACCTGCAAACTTTTTTGAGATCAGTCTGTCTCATGTGTATTTTTTTTAATTGGGTATTGAGGCTCGCAGACATGGGGCAGAGCTGCTACTGGCTCTCCCTGTGACCAGCCGCTCACGAGGCGCCCGGGAGGAATGGTGGGTTCTAGCCCTGGCCCATCATCCCAGCAGAGCCTCGCAACAAGCCAGACGACCCCCACTCCATGAGGGCCTCCATTTTCCACATCCGGACTTCTCTCTCGTCAGACCTCCACCCAGCAGACCAGCCTATCAGCGCCCGCAAGCGGCCGCGTGGGTTCATCAATAAATGCCGGATTTAGAGATGCCTATAAGAGTATGCTACCTGCACGGCAGAGCCTGGCAAGCTACCCGTGTTGTATTTGATATATATGCCAAATACCAGTAACAATTATAGACCTCATTCCGGAATGGATTGAGGCTCTTTATGTTCCTGGAGCAAGCAGATGCCTGGGCTCTACTAGCATGAGACAGGACATATGGAGCTGTTACTGGGGCCCGCTTGAGGAAATCGATGATGAACGGGAAGACAGTGATACAGTGATTGAGGCCAGAGAGAAAGTTAAGAGGTTAAGGTACTTCCCTTTAGCCTCTTGTTTGATCACTAGCACCTCATGTGGTTCCCCAGACACCCTAAGGTATGATTCCTGAGCACAGAACCAGGAATAAGCCCTGCATACCAAATGTGATAAAAATTTTAAAAAACTAGTTACCGAACCTCTTGGCTTAGGATAAGGCCAAGAGGGGCCGTGGGCAGTTGGAAAGCAGCATAAAGATACGGATTTGCTCACTTAGCCTTTACTACACAAAGACAACGGAGAAGAAAACGAAAATGAAGATGGTGGGACTACCTCTCTCTGTGGACGTGTTTCATGATCAAGGGCTGAGAGCCTGGAGGTGGTAAGAGCTGGGGAGAAGAGTTTATATTTTTTTTTATATTATGAATATAAATTAAAATAGATTCAATTTCAAGAAATGATTAAGAAAGATATACAGTATCTAGGTGGAACTCAGATATAATATCACGAATAACAGGACTCCCCCAGTAGCATATCCCAAAGACCAAAAACTTTGCAATTCCCTAGGATCCCTTACCTGGAAAATGAATTATAGGGCCCACAGAATCAGCTTTCTGGGGAGATTTCTCAGCATCCTTGCCACGTCCCAGATTTTCCTTATGTGCACTAAAGTCTGAGAACTGTTGCTGGTGGGCCCAGATGGCAAAGATGTGTGGGAAGCCGGCCGTCCTTGAAAGCTAGTCCTAATATTTTACTAACATTCAGAATTGCTACTTCCCGTCAATCATTCCACACTACTCTTCTCCCCAGCTCTTACCACCTCCAGGCTCTCAGCCCTTGATCATGAAACATGTCCACGGAGAGAAGTAGCCCCACCGTCTTCATTTTCTTTCTGTTTCTTCTCCGTTGTCTTTGTGTAGTAAAGGCGAAGTGAGCAAATCACGCCAGTTACTCCGTATCTCGATGCTGCTTTCCAGCTGCCCACGGCCCCTCATTGCTCCTGCTACTTCCCATAGCCTATTTTCTGTCGCTTTGCATTTTTACAACAGTCCATTTCCCCAAAACTCTTAGATTCTTTTTATTTTTTGGTTCCTTTTGGGTCACACCCAGCGATGCTCAGGGGTTATTCCTGGCTCTTCACTCAGGAATTACTCCAGGCGGTGCTTGGGGATGCCAGGGATTGAACCGGGTCAGCCATGTGCAAGGTAAATGCACTACCCGCCGTGCTATCGTTCCAGCCCCAATAATCTTAGATCTTTCAGGTGTTTCTCTGATGAAAGTATTTATCTGTTCACTGAGAAAAAATTATTGAGCAACTATAATATCAGGCAGTGGGAATTATATTAAGAAGACACCTGTTGGCTGCCTGATAGTACAGCCAGCCATAGGATGCTTGCCTTGCACTTGGCTGGCCCAGGTTCAATCCCCCAACATCCCCATATGATCCCCTGAGCACTTCAGGAGTGATAGAGTCAGGAGTAACCTCTGAGCAACTCTGGTGTGTGGTCCAAAAGCTAAACTAAACAAAACAGAAAACACCTGTTTGCAAGGGAAGTGTTAGTTTAGTCCCAAATACTGACAAATGAGTAGTCAGAAGAAGCCTGGGAGCACAGTGATCATGAACAGGAATCAAAGGAAAGCATGAACCCTGTCTCTGGAAGAATCACGGAAGCCTCCCGGAGAGGTGTCCTAGGAAGCAGGTGGGGTTCCTTGTGTTAAATGATGTAGAAAGAGCAGCAAGTAGAGTGAGGACTGAGAAAAGGATGATGAAGTTCCTGGTGATTTTGAGAAAGCTCTTTGGGGCAGAACCAACATTTAGAGAGTGAATATGTGACTTTAAAAAGGGACTTGGGGGCCGGAGCGATAGCCCAGCGGGTAGGGCATTTGCCTTGCATGCAGCCGGCCTGTGCCAGCATGGGTTCGATTCCTGGCATCCCATATGGTCCCCCAAGCACCGCCACCAGTAATTCCTGAGTGCAGAGCCAGGAGAAACCCCTGAGCATTGCCAGGTGTGACCCAAAAAGCAAAATAATAAAAATAATAATAGAAGAGACTAGGTGATAGAAAGGCATAGCCAGTAGCTTGGGAAGAGACCCAAGAGAAAGTTTATGTGTCTTTCTTAAACATTTCTGCGGACTTCATGCACTAATGAAGTATTAAAATCTTGTTTCAAAAAAGAACCTGTTATGTGTTAGGTACTCACTGTTCTAGAAACTGGGAAGAAAACAGAATAGTCCAATTTTGCCATAAATCAGGTCTCTGCAGATGAGAGAAAGAACAGCATAAAGAAAACATACAGAAGACAGAAAGAGAAGTTGAAGGCATTCACTTATGATGGGAGGTGCTGAGGGCCTTGTACATGCAAGCCTAGTGCTCTTCCACTGAGCTAAAGTCCCTGGCCCAAGGACCGGGATGTTTTTAACCAGATTCAGAAATAATGTAGGCAGGGGACTGGAGCTGCAGTAGAGCAGGCAGGGCTGTTGTCTTGCATACAGCACACTCAGGTTCAATCCCAGGCATCCCATATGGTCCCCTGAGCCCACCAGGAGTGATCCCTAAGCACAGGCAGGCGTGGCCACTAAACAAAAACCAAAAAAGAAGTGACCTAGGTAGTAAGAACGTGGTTCATGTTATCGTGTGCAGGGACCACACCCAGCAGTGCAGGGGTTGGCACACACAAGCAGGTGGACTTGCCCTTGGGCTCTCCTGGCCTAAGGACAAAGTTTAGAATGACAAATAACAGATGTGAAAAGAAGAAAACGGGTGCAGCCTAAAAAATAAAACAAAGAAAACAGTGAATAAAATCTGATGGAGGAGTTTGGGTTGCTTTTCCTTTTGGTTTCTGCACAGATTAGGCAGATCACTGGGATAATGAGGAGCCCCCTGGGGCTTGCCGTGTGCAGTCAGCTCTCATGGTTGGAGCGGAGGCGCATGTTCTGAGTCAGAAATAGGAATCTGGAAGTTACCAGTAAACAGGTGACCGTTAATTGGTGCCCTGGGAGTAGATGAGCTCACCTGCGGGGAGTGCACGAGGGGGGGGAAGCATCGAGAACAGCAGCTTCAGGGCACACGTGGACGAGCGAGGAGGGCAAACACACACGGAAAGCCTGGAGGAAGCGGCCAGAGAGCAGAGCAGGAACCCGACGAGAGCACTGATGTGTGCGAACAGGGGGAGTGCGTTTATGAGAGCAGATACATGGCTGTTCTTAAGTGTTGAATGAACGTTAACACATGTGATTTATCCAGGACCCACGCCCCTCCATCCGACCCTGTCCCAGGTCCCAGGATGTCTGTCCCCTCACTGTCCTCTCTGTCTGTCCCAGGTCCCAGGATGTCTGTCCCCTCACTGTCCTCTCTGTCTGTCCCAGGTCCCAGGATGTCTGTCCCCTTACTGTCCTCTCTGTCTGTCCCAGGTCCCAGGATGTCTGTCCCCTTACTGTCCTCTCTGTCTGTCCCAGGTCCCAGGATGTCTGTCCCCTCACTGTCCTCTCTGTCCCAGGTCCCAGGATGTCTGTCCCCTCGCTGTCCCTCTCTGTCTGTCCCAGGTCCCAGGATGTCTGTCCCCCTTACTGTACTCTCTGTCTGTCCCAGGTCCCAGGATGTCTGTCCCCTCACTGTCCCTCTCTGTCCCAGGTCCCAGGATGTCTGTCCCTCACTGTCCTCTCTGTCTGTCCCAGGTCCCAGGATGTCTGTCCCCTTACTGTCCTCTCTGTCTGTCCCAGGTCCCAGGATGTCTGTCCCCTCACTGTCCTCTCTGTCTGTCCCAGGTCCCAGGATGTCTGTCCCCTCACTGTCCTCTCTGTCTGTCCCAGGTCCCAGGATGTCTGTCCCCTCACTGTCCTCTCTGTCTGTCCCAGGTCCCAGGATGTCTGTCCCCTCACTGTCCTCTCTGTCTGTCCCAGGTCCCAGGATGTCTGTCCCCTCACTGTCCTCTCTGTCTGTCCCAGGTCCCAGGATGTCTGTCCCCTCACTGTCCTCTCTGTCTGTCCCAGGTCCCAGGATGTCTGTCCCCTCACTGTCCTCTCTGTCTGTCCCAGGTCCCAGGATGTCTGTCCCTCACTGTCCTCTCTGTCTGTCCCAGGTCCCAGGATGTCTGTCCCCTCACTGTCCTCTCTGTCTGTCCCAGGTCCCAGGATGTCTGTCCCCTCACTGTCCTCTCTGTCTGTCCCAGGTCCCAGGATGTCTGTCCCCTCACTGTCCTCTCTGTCTGTCCCAGGTCCCAGGATGTCTGTCCCCTCACTGTCCTCTCTGTCTGTCCCAGGTCCCAGGATGTCTGTCCCCTCACTGTCCTCTCTGTCTGTCCCAGGTCCCAGGATGTCTGTCCCCTCACTGTCCTCTCTGTCTGTCCCAGGTCCCAGGATGTCTGTCCCCTCACTGTCCTCTCTGTCTGTCCCAGGTCCCAGGATGTCTGTCCC
>JAJIBD010038358.1:0-62500 GCA_021461705.1 Cryptotis parvus
CTACCTCCCCTGGGGTGTGTGGCTGGCCGGGCGAGGCGCCTGGGGCGTGTAGTAGAGCCCTGGGTCTACTAAAACGAAGGTGGAACTCAACCCGAGGAGTCGAGGCGAGACGCGGAGTAAGCGGTCATTTTGAACTCACACCGGCCTGTCTGCATCTCAGGTACCACCTCCCTAGGGTGTGTGGCTGGCGGGCGGCTTGGGGCGTCGTGGTAGTAGCCCTAGGTCCGGCGGTAGGTGAAACTACAACCCCAGAAGTCCGAGCGGAACCGAAGTAACACGTTGATCCATTTTGAACTCTCACACCGGCCTGTCTGCATCTCAGATGTACCCTACCTTGGGTGTGGCTGGCAGGCGGGAGCTGGGGGCCGTGGTAGAGCCCTAGGTTACCGGCAGAAGGTGGAACCACAACCCCAGAAGTCCGAAAGGAACCGGGAAGTAAACGGTCATTTTGAACTCTCACACCGGCCTGTCAGAATCTCTGGTACCCTACCTCCCTGGGGTGTGTCGGTTGGAAAGCCGTGAGCACGCTAACCACGCCGCCGCTTATTAATACGAAAACTAGGAATTTCCACACCAAGGGAAGGTAATTATCTCAAAAGAAAAAAGAACCATGTACACCAGAGGAATCTATCCCTGAACACCACAACACCATGGGAAAACACTTACAGATCCCCAGCTCCAAGACAGATGAAGGAATGCGACCCTGAAGACTCAAAAAATAATACAGATGTGCATGATCTCTCTGACAGTGAAACCAGAGAAGAAATTGGTAGGATGTTTATGAGCTCAACGAAAAAATTGAGCAGATGTCCAATAAAATACGAGGAGAACATAAACGAAGCAAAGTGAAAGGGCCTGTCAATAAACTACGAGAGGAAATGAGAGCAGAAATGAGAACTATGCAAATAGAAATATCGCCGCTTAAAAACTTCGGTAGACGGTAATATGAAAAACACAATCAGGGCTCACAATAGTAGGATGACAGCAGCAGAAGAGAGAATCCGTGAGACTGAAGATAGAGCTGCAGAAAGCACCTCAGAGATCTACATAAGATGGAAAAAGACCGGATAATGGATCAGCAGAAGCAAGAACCGCAATGGGATGAAGCCAGGAAATGCCGGAACAACACTAAGAATCATAGGAGTCCCAGAGGGACAAGAAAGTAACTTAAGGAAATTAAAACAGTTAAAAACATCCTGGCTACTGAAAAGTTCCCCCGAGTTAAGGGCGGGGCATCCAGATCCAAGAAGCCCGACCTTTGTACCAGCAAGAAGAGACCCCAATAGAAAGACCCCAAGACACATCCTAGTCAAAGTAATGGATACCGCCAGACAAAGAGACATATAATTCTGCAGGCAGGCAAGATCAAAGAAGGAAATTGTATACGAAAGGAGCATCCATTCGACTTTCGGAGCCTTCCCTATAGAAGACCGCCCTCAAACCCCCGAGGCAGTGGTGGGATATAGTGAAAAACTTAATGAAATGAATGCCTCAGCAAGAGTGCTTTATCCGGCTAAACTCTAAAGCAATTTGAAGGACAGATATACAACTTCTTGGATAAACAACAGCTTAGGAACTTTGTAAAATCAAAACTTCAACCTTAAAAAGAAGGACTGAAAGATCTACTACTAAAAGGCTGAGACATAACAACCCAAAGAACAACCAACCTATTCAGAAAGATGGCACAAAATCCCCATGACAATAATCTACTCTCAATGTCAATGGTCTAAAATGCACCAGTTTAAGAGACACAGATTGCTTCTGTTGGATTCAAAATTGAATCCGACATTCTGCTGCCTGCAAGAAACACACCTGAACAATCGGGCAAAGACAGGCTCAAAATAAAAGGCTGAAGGCAATCCTTCCTGACAACCCCATCAAAGGCTGGGGTAGCCATACTGGTATCTGACAACATAGACTTCAGGCTGAAGAAGGTCAGAAGGGACAGTGAGAAGGTCTCTTCTTGCAATAGTCAAGAGGATGCATATATCAGGGAAGAAATCACACTAATGAAACATATATGCACCCAACGAGGGGCCAGCAAAATACCTAAAACAAGCTACTATTTTCATTTTTAAAAAAAAATAACTTTATTTATTTATTTTTTACTTTTTTGGTTCTACCAGCAATGCTAATGGTTACTCCAAAGCCTGCACTCAGGAATTACTCCTGTCAGTGCTCGGGATCCCATAAGGGATGCCAGAGATGAAACCCGGGTCAACTATGCCGAGGCAAATGCCCTACCCACAGTGCTATCTCTCCGGCCACTAAATTAATATTTTATTATACCACCGTGAAATATACAATTACAAAGATGTTCATACGTGGGTTATGTATTACAGTTTTCTAGCACCCATCCAGCTACCGGTGCCCATTTCCCACCACCAATGTCCCCAATTCCATCCTCCACCCCCTAGACTGCCTCTATGGCAGGTTTATTATCACTTTTCATTCTCTGTCGCTCTTTCTCCTTCATCTCTTACACATTGTGGATTGCAATACATATATGTAGAGTTTATCATCTGTATATTTTTTGCTGTATTTAATGATCAGTACTAGGTTGGTGTTAGCATTTTCGACAATTATTACACTCTGTACCCTTTTCTGTCTTACCTAACCTCTGACTCCCACACGTTTGTATAATTTTCACCTTTGATAAACCTCCATGTTCTGGATATTGGTATCATAATATTTATGTATGTATGTATATATTCTTGGTCGAAGCCAGCCAGCATTTGTGCCGCTTGGCTAATATTTGGTATTATTAGAACGATGTCATCAGTGAAGCGGAGGTGGTGTAGTTGCCAACCATTTATCTTCATTCCCATTCCTCCCCATTCTAATTGTCATATGATGTTCTCGAGGGGGCGTTGAAGAGTTTTGGTGAAATGGGATCACCCTGCTGAACCCCTCTTTTGACATCAATGATCACTCTTTGTAGAATGGTGAGATCCGGGTGGTGAATCTGTAATACAGCTCACAAAGGATCTTGATAAATTGGATTTGAGCACCCTGTCTGGCTAGTGCTTTGATGACCACTTCAGTCTCCACAGAATCAAAGGCTTTCTTTAAATCAATGAAAGTGAGACAGAGCAGCATCTTGTACTCCCTACAAACCTCAACGAGCTTGGTTACCACATAGATATGGTCGATTGTACTGAATCCTTTCTGAAGCCAGCTTGCCACACATGGTTGTTCTTCATCTAGTGTTCTGCTAATCCTGTTCAGGATGACTTGTGTAAACAGCTTCTTGTAAATGACGGACAACAGGCATGTGGGGCGATAGTTGCCAATGTCGTGAATGTATCCCTTCTTGAACAGTAGAACTATCCTGCTGGTTTTCCATTGGGAGGGCACCTTGCATTCGGACAGGTAGCATGTGAAGAGTCGAGCTAGTGTATTGATGAGTACTGACAGCAGATTCTTCAGGTGTTCGGGCTGATTTGTCTGGGCCTGACTTTGTCTGGGCCAAGCGGCACAAATGCTGGCTGACTTTGACCTAGAATGTGGAAAGATAGGTCTACAGCTGAATCTAAATAAAACTATGTTTATAAAAAAAAAACTAGTTCCAGAGGCCCCATTCACTCTCAATGGAACAGGACTTCTCTGAATGCGCTTAGATATGTGTACCTAGGTAGGAAATTACCACATTATTCTCAACCTAAAACCTGAGCTGTGCAGGAGTGAAGAGAGCGGCATGGAATGCCTTCAAAGGCATCAAAGAAATAGCTAAAAGGACAAAGAACCTCCAGCTCCGGCACATCTCTTTGACTCCACCGCTCTCCCTGCATTAACATATGCCTCAGAGACCTGGGCCCTACAAAAGCAGGATGAGAATGTTATTGCTGGGTCTCCCAGAGAGGAATTGAAAGAGCTATGCTTGGAATATCATGCCTCACTCAAGTGAGAGAAGGAATCCGGAGTTCCGACCTCCGTAGCTATTCCAGAATCAGGACGCTGTCTCATTTGCCAAGGCATTGAAAATCATATGGGCAGAAACATGTAATGAGATTTGGAGATGACCGCTGACTAGAGCCATTACCTACGGATCCCATGGGATGTCAAAAGATCACGTGGCCGCCCACCTACAAGATGGTCAGACTTCCTGTCAAGACCCTGAAGGACCGGTTTGAGGCTCTTCATACCTGAATCAACCAGAGGCCATTGGGCTACATTGGCAGGTGATAAGGTCCAATGGAAATATTATTGGTTCCACTCGAGCAAATCGATGAATAACAGGATTCAAGTGATCAAGTGATATATATATATCTCCTTCTCTCTAGTTTAACTCAACATGATCTCTCTATGTAATTCATTTATAGGTAAATTTCATTACTTCATTTATCCTAACCAGCTGAATAGTATTCCATTGTGTAGATGTACCACAAATTCTTTATCCAGTCATAGTACTGGACACTCTGGTTGTTTCCAGATTCTGGCTTTTGTGAATAGTGCTCTAGGAAAATAAAGGTGCAGATAGTTTTTCTGCTGTGTGTTTTTGGCTTCCCAGGGGATATTCTCTGGAGTTGTATGGCTGGGTCAAATGGAAGCTCAATGTCTAGTCTTTGGAGGAATGTCCATATTGTTTTCCAAAAATGCTGTAACAGTCTATATTCCCACCCTTCTCCCCGCATCAACGCCAGCACTTGTTCTTGCTCTTGGATATGCGCCTAGTCTCTGTGTTGTAAGATGATATCTCACTGTTGTTTGAATTGCATCTCTCTGATGATTGGTGATGATGAGCAATTTTATATGCCTTTTGACCATTAAAATTTCTTCCTAGTCAAAATTTATGTTCATTTCTTCCCCCATTTTTTGATGGGGTTGGCTATTTTCTTCTTGTAAAGTTCTACAGTGCCTGATAATCCTGGATATCCAACCCTTTTCAGATGGGTATTGGGTGAATAATCTTTCCCATTCTGTGGACTGTCTTTGTATCAAAGCTGTAAACATTTAATGATGTAAAGGTATTCTGTAATCAAGGATAAGACATATTGATATTGCAAACCCTATATCAGAGCATTATATTGTTTCCATACAACTTTTAGAAAAATTACAATAGCATTTTTTTTAGAGTAAATGGAACATTTGTAAGGATAAGTAAAGGATTCTAAATAGTTAAAGCAATTTAGACAAATGAAATTAAGGGATCAAAAATCAATTAAAAACCTATGGATTCTAACTACAGAACTAAGGTTGCTAGTAGAAGTCACAAGTGAACTTTGTGGCCAAAAATAGATTGTATTTGATGTGGTGGGGAGACTATTCGGAATCTGATACTTTCATTTGAACCACACAAAACTGGATTTGTAAAAGATATACAGAATATTAATAGTAGGTATAAAACTAAAGTTATCTCAACAAGAATAAAATAACAACCAAAGATAAAAGTAAGATAAAATAATTAATCTTTCACTGTTTTTCTTACAAATAGAATAAATTTATTTATTATAGCACCTATACACTAGCTTTCAATTATATTTTCCTTAAGGTATCACTGTATCACTGTCTTCCCATTCATCATCGATTTGCTCAAGCTGGCACCAGTAACGTCTCCATATGTCCTGTCTCATGCAAGTAGAGCCCAAGGGTACCTGCTTGCTCCAGGAACATAAAGAGCTTCAAACCATTCGATCAGGTCATGGGAATGAGGTCTATAATTGTTACTGGTATTTGGCATATCAAATCCGACACAGGTAGCTTGCCAGGCTCTGCCATTCGGGTAGCATACTCTTATAGTCATCTCTAAATCCAGCATTTATTGATGAACTGTGTGGCTGCAAGGGGCCGCGTGAGCCAGGCTGTGATAGACTGGTCTGCAGGGGTGGAGTTCTGACGAGGGGGAAGTCCAGATGTGGAAAATGGAGACCCTCTGGAGTTGGGGGGTCGCCTGGCTTGTTGCGGGCTCTGCGTGGTGGTGGGCAAGGGCTGAGAACCAGCCATCCCTCCCGGGCACCTCGTGAGTGGCTGGGCACAGGGAGACCAGTAGCAGCTCTGCCCCATGTCTGTGAGTCGCTATATCAGCATACCTGGGATTTAAAAATACTACTGCTGGGTGGATCTTGATGAGCCAGGCTCATCAATGAACCTGAACAGATCATTACAAAATAGAACAAAATATTTAAAGCAATTTAAATATCCAATGAACCTACATGATTTTTTCTGTTTATTTACTATGAAAAATGTACACTTTCCTTAAGTGTACATAAATTTTACCCTTACCCTATCTCAAAAGGCTTAGAAAGTTTAATTTAAGGAAACAATTATCTTGAAACACAAAAAAAGCAATATCTTAGTGAGTAGTGTACGATTTTTTTCTTGAGAACTATTTTCACATAGTATTTTTCTCATAAAAATGTTTATTTTAGAGTGGTTATTTTTAGTATAAGCATGTTTTTTTGGTTTATTTACTCTGAAAAATGTACACTTTCCTTAAGTGTACATTTTTCACAGTAAATAAACAGAAAAAAAATGTAGGTTCATTGGATAATTAAATTGCTTTAAATATTTTGTTCTTTTTTTTTTTTTTTTGGTTTTTGGGTCACACCCGGCAATGCTCAGGGGTTACTCCTGGCTCTGCACTCAGGAATTATTCCTGGCGGTGCTTGGGGGACCATATGGGATGCCAGGGATTGAACCCGGGCGGCACAGAGCCGGCGCGTGCGAAGGCAAACGCCCTACCCGCTGGGCTATCGCTCCAGCCCGTATTTTGTTCTATTTTGTAATGATCTATTCTCCATTTGAAAACATTCTAGGGTGGTGTCAATTTCCACAGGCAAAATTAATTTGGTGTTTTTTAGACCATCATAGCATCCTAACACAGACAGAGAATAATATGTCTCATAACCTATACTGTGCAAGAATAATAAAGAAATATGTTTCCATATATTCTAAACATTATTCTTAACATTATTATTAACTATGAATTAATTTTTAATGATGATCATTGAAATCATATTTAAGGGATGCTGGGAAAAATATTTAGTGAGTTTATATAATTTCTAAAATGCTGCAGAATTCTGGCATTGGTCCATAAAGAAAGTGCTCAACTCTAATTGTAAAGGTATTACAGCCGGAACCCTTCAAAATAAATTTGTTACTTTAACCATGTCACCTCTGTCTTCAATGGAGATGACAATTTGTAAAGAAATGAGATATGTAAGTGCTGCAATGTCAGCAAAATATTGGTAGGTTGTGTCTTTATAAAAATATGTTACCCTTTACCCTTTCTCAAAAGGCTCAGAAAGTTTAATTTAAAGAAACAATGATCTTGAAACACAAAAAAGCAAAGCAATATCTTAAGAGAGTAGTGTATGATTTTGTCTTGAGAACTATTTTCACATAGTAATTTTTCTCATAAAAATGTTTATTTTAGAATGGTTATTGTTAGTATAAGCTGTTGATACTCAGTTCTATATGTAAACCTAGCAAATATACGTTATACATTGTATGAGATTAGAGAGTCTATATTCCTTTTGAAGTCTTATTGAGAATGCACTGTGTTCTGCATGCACACACAAACATATGCACCCATGCACACACAGCCTGCTTTTAAGAGATATGGTAAATCATTACATTAAATTAGCTTCAAATGTGCACCCAGATATTGGAATTCAATAGAACGTTTCAAAATGCCTGTCATAGTATGTAATGTATTACATATAATTTTAAGTATCTATCATACTGTATGATATAATACACATTTATATTTAAGTTTCTAGCCACACAAAATTCAGGGAATGATGAGGCTAATAAAAGTCAAGTAGCAATGCTGAGATTAAAATTATGGTAACTAAATGAAAATTTATTTCAAAGGGTTCATAGGTAGAATCTCCATAGGTGAGTAAACAATCAGGAAAACTGATGATAAGTCATTAGAAACTGGCCATACTGAAATGAATAGAAAATCATGAAGAAACAAATAGAAAAACTATTGAAATTATGAGACTGTGGGATGTTTTATGTATATGATTAGTATCATGGAGCAAATAGAAACACAGGGAAAAAAGCACATTTAAAGAGATGTAGTTTTTTCAAACTAATTAAAATATCAAAGTTCAGACTCGAGATCACAGTGAACCAAATTAAACTGAACTACTTATAAATGCATACACTCACATCTCTACCCACATACACATCATTTAAGCAATGCATATTTGAACTGCAGAAAAAAAATTTAAAAGATACAGAGAAAATATTGATGGTATCTAGATCAATAAAGAGCATTACTTAGACACTCACAGAAGCAGACAGCAGGGCTTACATTGTGAAATTGCATTGTCACCCTCCAGAAGTGGCCATGTCTCCTGATAAATTCGGAAAATCATTCCCCCAACTGATAGAAGGAAGAACATGTTTATGGACTGGTGGCCAGTGATGATTTCATATAAATCAGACAGGTGTAATACACGGAAAGAGAAATTGCTCTATATACATTGCATAGGGGTACAAGGATAGAATGGGAAACAATGCAATAAACAATTAACAGATAGGGGAAGGTAAGGCACAAAGGAAAATTTAAACATAAACACTGATGCCAACTATTCATGTCATAATGATACAGCAGGTTGAGTTATGGAGCGCCAGGTCACTTTAAATCTCTACCCCAGAACCCACCTCTCTCTCTTCACAGGACCTCTTCCAAGTCAGTTAGTGTTCATGCAGCAGATTAGGGCTTAGTATTCACAGGAATCTTAGGGCCAGAAAAGGGGCAGAATCCAACAGGGCTTGAATGTCCAGGAGGAGATAAAGTACTGAACTCAGAACTCTCACCCTTGCACACATGGCCATGACCTGAGGGTAGGAAAACTGGGATTAGACAGCAGGACCTGTTAGGATATGGCAAGGTGCTGGAAGACCCAGAAACAGTGTTGAACATGGAGTGGCAGTGGCCATCTCCAAGGAAAGCATATAAGATAGAGAGTGGCCCAGGGATAGGACCAGAACATAGTTCAGTGGAGACGAGTAGACTGCATAGGACAGGACAGGAAAGTTGCTTATGAGGCAGGGCAGAATTAACAAAAGGACCAGGATGTTATTCACAGGTAGTAGAGAGGCCTGGACATCTAGGGAGGGAATTGAAACCGTAAGTATAATAAACTAACTTTCAATCTTCTGAGTTTTGTGTGTAAATCTTTCATACAATCCTCAAGAACCCACCAGCAAAAATCTGTTTTTGCGTTAACAATACTAGGCCCTTATCTGTCATACCTACCCTATCTCTCTCTCTCTCTCTCTCTCTCTCTCTCTCTCACACACACACACACACACACACACACACACACTTGTGATAAATGTCAAGCATTGCCTTAACCAGATTTCCAGGCCCCTTGCCCCTGCTTTTCCTAGCCTTGGATATTAGACTCATACTAATATGTTTATGTGTGTGTGTGTATGTGTGTAGCAAATGAGTGCAGTCAGTCATTCTATACCTGTCCTGCTTCTGACTCATTGACTCATTTCACACAGCATGATTAAGTAAAGGAGTATACGTGATTATCCCTCAGTGCCTATATTCCAAACTGCAATGCATAAAAGAAGAAAAGGACAGAGACAAAGAGAGAGAGAGAGGGAGAAAGAGAGAGAGAGAGACAAGTGCCTACCATAGAAACAGGTAAGGCAGAGGGAGGTTGGATGTGGCAGAAGGGAAACTGGCGACATTGGTACTGGGAAGTGTACACTGTTGGAGGGATGGGTGTTAGAACACTGTAGACTGAAACCCATTCATGAACAGATTTGTAATTGTCTGTCTCAGGATATTCAATAAAAATTTTTTAAAAAATTAAGACAAACAAACATAAGCAGGGGGTGCAGTGATGATGTTGGAACACGGACTGAAACCCATTCATGAACAGATTTGTAATGGTCTATCTCATGATTATTCAATAAAAATTTAAAAAAATTAAGACAAACAAGCAAAAGCATAAGCAGGGGTGCGACCAAGTGGGTGAATTAGGAGTGCCACTGGCTATTTGAGAGTGCCTTGGGAATTGGTACTGTGTGATAACAATGGTTTCAAGGGAGATAGGTAATTCCATTAACATAAGCTGTCTGGGAGGAGAGCTAGCAAAGTCCAGCTTGAGCTACTCATAAGTATGAAGGAACAAATAATTAAGCATATTCTATTAACTGAACTATAGCAATTAGATACTATGGGGAAATGGTGCCTCTTTTGGTGCTGTCCTCTGGAGGGATGTCTCTGAAGGCTTCTGTCTTGGAGGAGAATCCCTGAAGATTACTCTACTGGGCTGCACCAGCCAGGTTGTTCTGGAACAGAGATTCCAACAATTGCCTGGGCAAGAAAACAAGTGTGACTTCTTTAAAATATTGTGCTGGTGGTGTTGGGGGTGGGGTGGGGAATAGAATGTCAGTTCTGAGTTTCTCCTATGCAAAAATACCAAGAAAACTTTGAAAAGGACAAAAATGTCCATTTAATAAAAGCAGAGAATTTACTGAAAGACTCAAGAAAAAAAAAACACTGTGTAGAAACTTAGATGTGCACAGAAAGGAAGATCTCTAGATAGGTTAAAAAATGTACCTGCCATAGAAACAGGTTGGAATGTGGGAGGAAAACTGGAGGCATTGGTGGAGGGAAGAGGACACTGCAAAAGGTATTGGTTTGAGAACATTGTATGCCTGAAGCTCAATCATTAAGAACTATATAACTTTGCAATTCATGGTGATTCAATAAGAGAATTCAACAACAACAAAACTGAAGTAAGCACACTTATCTTGTTTGAAGGGCTGTGTGTGTTTGTGTGTGTGTACGCATGCATACATGTGTGCATCTATGCATGCAGGATGCATTTTAAAAGTGTTTCCCAAGAAAATCCTTGTTCCAGGAAATCCCATTAGGCATTCAGTACAAATTGTAAATTCTGTGTAATGACTCTTCATTACATATATTTGGTTATGAAATGAAAATTAACATACCTAAAACATTAAAATCAGTGTTTTTGTATTTATTTGTATTATGATAAATTATGTACAATTATACATTATAATGCACCATGGAAGACTGTTGAGGTAAAGTGTCTAATTGATAAATGGATATAAAGGGAGAAGGAAAGACAAAAACCAACTTAAAAGCGGAGCTAAGGAGATGACTCAGAGCCCTGAGCAAGGGGCTGGTGAGATCATACAGTGATAAGGCATTTGCTGAACTGAAGAGATAGGACAGTGAGTAGGAGGCTTGCACAACTGACCCAGGTTTAATCCTTGGCACCTGTAAGTTCCACACATTGTGCTGGATGTGACCCCTGAATGCAGGGTCAGGAGTCAGCCCTGAGAGACAGAAAGAGAGAGAGAGAGGAGAGAGAGAGAGAGAGAGAGAGAGAGAGAGAGAGAGAGAGAGAGGGGCAGAGAGAGAAAGAGTGAGAGAGAGAGAGACAGGGGAGGGAGGGAGAGAAAAAAGAGAGAGAGGGAGGGAGGGAGGGAGGGAGAGAGACAGTGAGTGAGAAGAGGAAAAGTGCCTGCTATAGAGGCACACTGGGAGAGGGAGGGAAGTTGGGGACATTGGTGGCAGGAAATATGCACTAGCGGAGGAATGGGTGCTGGAACACTGTATGACTGAAATCCAATCATGAACATGTTTGTAATTGTACATCTCACGGTGGTAAAATAAAATATTTTTTTTAAAAAAGGTAAGCCCTGAACAATACCAGATGTGACAACCTCTCTTCTCTGCAAAAATAAATAAACAGAAAAGTTTTCCATCTTCTCTGAATTCATTTGTGGGAGATTATATTTTAAAAGGGAGTTTATTTTTTCAAGATCAATTAAGTAAATACTCTGCATGCAGGAACACTAGATTCTCTCCCCTGGCACTGTATAGTTAAACAGAAACATGTGGTGATTACCAAGCAGGGGTATCCACAGAGCACTGGTGTAATCATGACAAAGATCAAAGATTAGTAACTTCAAATGCTACTATGAGGATAAAAATAAGGATTTTTGAGTGAGATCTATTTCACCTTGGTTATAAATATATACACTTGAAATTAAATACATATTATATATTATGCCTATATATTTGCAGAAGAGCTCGGATTTTGTAATTATTAGGTATATGAGGATGAATAAATTACTTGAATCTAGTTTGCCTAATATTCTGCACTTAAAACAATAGAGATATCTTTTTTATCTAATGTGATTTGCTTCTGATTTGTTGATTAAATGTGGCAGGTGTATCAGTATGAATTTTCCTAGAAAAAAAGAAGATATATGTCAAAACAGTTCTTACATAGAGATTACAAGTGGAGGAAAAGTCACATGATTTTTAAATGTAATGATTATGATCATCAAAAAGTAGTGTTTATAAGATACATTGAGACCATTGTAGAAATTAAACTGAGGTACAATACAGGTACACTTTACAGAAAAATTCTAGAACCATTTATAACCCGCAATGCTTATTTTTCTGTTTAGAGATAAATGGCATAGAATATAAAAATGTTTAAGTGATTCTGATTTGGATGAAACCGCAGTACATCAATTAAATTGATCTACTAAGTAAACACTCAAGAATAAAGTGAGTTTTTTTTAATGTGTTGTTTGAGAATATTATTTTTTGTAAAGAATCTTACTTTACAAGAGAGAAGTAGATAATGCCAGAAAAATTAAATTATGATAAAGATATAAATCATACTCATTATATAATTAGTGGATTTTTCTTTTTAACTGGGCATAATACTATTAATAAAAGTAATGGCATGACATGAAAAAATAAGTCGAGGATACAACATCAATTAAAATTTAGATTTATTGAAGTGATAGAACACTTCCATTTAAATGACACTGCCTCGCTTGGTAATATAAAGCAGAGAATGAAAAGAAGGCAGGGTTCTTTACAGTTCATTTGGTCACTTAGCGGGGAATAAAGATGCTTCCAGAATCTCTTATAATATCAAAAAGTTATTTTTGCTGGAGTTTCACTCCCGAACATTGCTTAGGTGATCAGGGCCCCTCCCAGTGATTCTTAGGCAACCAAACCCGCAGTTTGATGTAAAGCCCAAAATCTGTCAGATATTCTACATCACCTGAACTTCCCTATGGCATTTAGGGACCCTATTATTTTTCTCTTTAAAGAATCAAAGAATATATGAGGAAAGAAAACTTTCAAATGCTTTTACTGATGTATGATATTGGCTATACCTCTCATTTGTTTATAAATTGTTGTTTTCAACTGAACATCATGAGGAAATATAAAACACTCTTGAAACCAGAAATTTAGAAAAAAATAAGATAAGGATAGATTATTTAAAACAACATAGATGTTAATTCCATTTGTATTGAAAATAAAATACATCCCTTAAGCCATGCATATTTGATTGTTTCACACTTCCATCCAGTCAGTTCTACCTCTAAGGCACCAAGAGCTCCAAAGAACAAGGTCAAATAAGTGAACTAAAATTATATTTTACTGTACATAAATAATAACAAAGTAATGGTTGTGTTATATTCTATAAAGCTAATTTTTTTGTATATCACTTGAACCAAATGTTTGTTCCTTGATTGCTCCCTTTTACATGTGAAAAAAATTAAAAAAAAGAGTTATAGAAGATCTAGATTCCCTGCAGGCAAGAAGCCGACACAGAATGAGACAATATGCAAAATGTCTCAGAATTCTTTGGCACGTCACTCAAGCCTTCTGTATTTTTATCTTCTCATTTTCTTTTAAAGCATCTGATCTATTCATTTTAGGAGTAGGAGAATCTTCTAATTAATATGCACTAGTCCAACACATGGTTACCCATCTGTGTGGGTCAGTTTTGAATCACTACTGAGGGCTCAAATTGAGTTGAAATTTGGCCAAATAGCCAGCAACAATGACCTTCAAACCTGTGGTGGCTGGCTGATGGGCTGCTCTAGAGAATTTAATTTGCTTTAGTGTTTATGTCTCACATTCAAGTCCAATTTTTAAATGAAAGTATTTCACCAATTGAGATTTGTTTTACTGATATTTAAATTTTGGAAGCATATCTTTCAGACTTCCTGTAATAAGCTCATCTAAATAAATACTCTCAAATAATAATTTGAGTAAAAGCATAAATCAATCATATAATTTGTATAATTATACAGTTTGGTAAAATAAATAGAACCTTTTGTATTACTCTGGAAGAGAAAGAAATTACACTTCTTCCTTGAAGGGCAGCTGATGTATCTCAAATGATCTCAAATGATTGTTGGGTGTTTTTTCATTTTGTTTTGTTTTTCATTACCTGCAAAGAACAAGAGCAAATCAGGAAAGCCAATTTAATTAAAAACTGAAATAAATGACGTTTAAAAATAAATTAAATTCATGAAAATATGTATATTTTGAAGTAACCAAAGAGCAAAGGTTTATATATATTTCCATTTCTTTCTAATTTTTTAAATTTTTGAAATGTCTATAAATTGTCTAAGTATAATAAACTTAATTTTCTTTTCATGTCTCTTTAAAGTGATCCTCTGGAATGAAGTTTGCTTCTAATTGTGTTTAGCACACTGGATTTTCTTACCAGTTGTACTAATTGTACAACTCAGGGTAAAGATTAGACCCATATCTGAGATAAACAATGGTGATAGGATGAGCCAATAAGAACAAAAGAAAGTTTCAAATTACAATATTGAACTTAGCTGTAATAAGTTTAATGTTCACAGGGCCAGAAAGGTAGAATAAAGGGTAAGATATTTTTCTTGCATACGACTAACCCAAGGCCAATCAATTCCTAGTACAACAATGGTTCTCCAACCCCTCCATCCAGTGTCGGGGTGTGCCGCCAGGGTCCCCGATAGTGTTGGGAAGCTAGTTCCCTTCTACCTCCGATGCCGGCAGGGAATGGATGAAGACTCAGGAATCTGATGCAGTTTTAAAAGGGCTTTACTATCACAGGTTCCAATATACAATCCAAGAGCAGGGAAAACCTCTGGACTCTGGGTTCCCAGCTAGGCCCCAGCCAGGTGTAGGCCAAGATGGCTGCCACCACGTGTTGAGGCCCAACAGAGAATGGAGAGGATGGAGAAGCAAAACACCAAGGGAAGCAGAAATGGCAAAAGGGGAAAAAAGAGAGAGTTTCTTTCTTCTTGCAGCTTATTTTATAGCTAGGAATCGGCCCAAACTCCCCAGCACAGCCCATTATGGGCTGAGCTATCTAAGATGAAAACAGGAAAATGGCTCTATAGAAATGTAACAACTTCAGGAGACCATCAGGCTGTTTACAAGGACCCAGAGCTAATTAAAAGCCTCCTAGCAGAGCTGGGAGAAGCTATAATCTAAATGTAACTTCCCCTGGCAGGAAGGATCAAATGCCCTCAGGTAATTTCTCCCAGCACCTCACCTAATATCTTGAGCCAAGATCTCCCTGGAATTGGCTTTATAGGGTAGAGAAGGGGGTTTCTGAGATGGCATGTCTCTGTACTAAAGACTAATACTAATGCCAGTTAAATATTTCTCCAAGCCTTCACAAGAGTCTCGTCTACTTCACAGTAGTTTTGTATTTTAGTTGCCTTTGAGTTTTCAGTGAGCCATGCTTACTTGCTTGGAGGCAAACAGCATTTCTCTCTGGTCTAATTACTTAGAGATCCAACGTAGCCAGGCATTTATGCTGGTAAGATCTAGCTAGTCCCATTATGATTGTGGTAGCATGAGAGAATATTTATACCAGCCAGTACAGAATACATACATGGTCAGATAAGACTGCCACATTCAGACTACCCCCTATCTATGAAGTGTCCTGCAGGAGGAAATCCAGGGCAGATGCAGAGGCCTAGGCTTTATTAGGTGTCCTGCAACAATCCAGGAGTGTTTCATCAGCACATATCTAGGACTCCTCCCTGGGAAACTGTGTGATGAGTGAAAGAAAGGAAGGAAGGAATGAGGAAGGAAGGGAGGGAGTGAGGTAGAGAGGGAGGGAGAGAAGGAGGAAGGGAGAGAGAGGAAGTGAGGGAGGGGAGGAAGTGAGGGAGTGAGGGAAGGAGGAAATGAGGGAAGGAGGTAGGAAGGAAGGGAGGAATTGAGGGAGGGAGAGAGGAAAGAAGGAAGGGAAGGAAGGAAGGAAGGAAGGAAGGAAAGAAGGAAGGAAGGAAGGAAGGAAGGAAGGAAGGAAGGAAGGAAGGAAGGAAGAAAGAAGTGAGGAAGGAAGGAAGGAAGGAAGGGAAGAATTGAGGGAGGAGGGGATGGAGGAATGCAAGGAAGGTGGGGAGAGAAAAATATCAATAAGGCAAGGAAGTGAAAAAATCAAATTACATATTTAGTCTAAAATAATAAATAAAATAAAATAATAAAAGGATAACAACAATATTATATAATTATTGTTGAAGAAAAGTTAGAATTCTAAAACTAACACACCTCAAAATTCATTATAATGCTAGAAAAATAAAAGGGTTTTGGCAAAAGAAAATGAAAGATAAATCAAATAAAACACAGGACCCAGAAATAGACTCCATAACTGAAAATCATCTTGACAGAGGATCAAAGACAATAAAATGGAGAAAACATGCTGCAAAAGATACTTGTAGAACTATTGGACATACAGAGGATTAAATACAAAAATAAAACAAATCTTGATCTAGAAGTTATCACTTTTATCACTTGTCTTCCTGTTGTTCATCGATTTGCTCAGTGGGCACCAGTAACATCTCCATATGTCCTGCCATAAGCAAGTGTAGCCCAAGGGCATCTGCTCACCCAGGAACATGAAGAGCCTCAAACCATTCCTTCAGGTCATGGGAATGAGGTCCATAATTGTTACTGGGTTTTGGCTTATCAAATATGACTCAAGTAACTTGCCAGACTCTGCTGATCTAGAAGTTATACTTCAGGAAAATTAATTAAAAATTGATCATAGACATGAAACTAAAAGTACTGTGCTTTCCTTGAATGCAGTTAACTGTGATTTTTACCCCTGACACCAAATATGGTCTCCTGAGCACTGCTGTGAGTGATACCAGAACACAAAACTGAGCATCCTTGTATACATCCCCTACACACCCAAGCCAACAACAACAAAAAAGAAGTAATGCACAAAACTGCACATTTCCTAGAATATGACACAGCAGAAAATGCTGAAGACCTTCTCTGTGGAAGTGGCATCTTTGATTACCAAAGAGATGAAAGAAATAAATGGTAAGACTGACTTCACAGAAAATATAATTACTCTCCAAAAACAAAATCAAAGGAATGGTGTGATAAGCTAGGGAGAACATATTCCTGAGACTTCCAGATAGACCATAAAATGGTTAAAGGACTTGCCTTGTGTGCAGCTCCAGATATAGTTCCTGGACCCACATATATTTCCCAAGTCCTACCAGAAGCAATATCTGAGTTAAAGTCCAGAGTCAGGGCAAAGCACAGACATATGTCAGCATGCATGTGTAAAAATCAATAGAAAACAAAGCACTAACAATGAACCAACCATAATACATTTTAATTTAATATGATATACAATACTAGTTTCAAGGACTAGGGCAGATGTTGTTGAGTGTTGTCTATTGGATGAGCTATGTATGCATAAGGAATAAGGATATGGGTTTATGAGATCTCTAGACCTCCTCTCAGCTTTGCTGTGTACATAAAATTGTTCTAAGACAATTTTTTTAAAAACTAACCTCAATTTTTTTTAATTCTTATCTGGAGAGGTAGTACATGCTTACTTTGTGGTAGATCGGAGTTGAACCCGTGGAATCCCATATGGTAGCCTAAATACAGCCAGAAGTGATTCCTGAGTGCAGATCTAGGAACCACCTATGTGTATATATGGTTATTGCCCAAACATCCCCTCACACCCATCTTTAATTCCATGTATGGACTGATCGTTGATTGCTTTTTTTTTACAAATAAATTTTGTTCATAAGTTTATGAACTCTCCTTTCGATTGCTTATTTAAGAAATTTTAATCTGGGCTGAAGCAATAGTACAGGACTTTTGTGTTTGCCTAGCATGAAGCAGATCCTGGTTCTAACCCTGTCATCATATATTGTCCCTGGAGTACTGCCAGGAATGATCCCTGAGGACAAAGACAGGAGTAAGCACTGAACAATTCCAGGTGTGGCCAAAACTTTTCCCCCAACATTTTAATATCTCCACCCTGCAATTATATTATTACTTGCACTTTATTTACTTTAATTTCTAAAAAGTTTTTAAATATGATCATAATTAATTTTGCACAGGCTTCAAGATCTCTTCCCTTGAAGACTGCCTTAGCCTCCTAACTGATCTAATTTCCACTCTAGATTGTTGTCTAGCTTCAAGGCACCAACCAAAATAATCTTGTCAAGGCTAATTAACTAATTACATTCCTTGATAACATTACAATTACTACTGCCCATTCAACAAATATTTACATTTTATGTAAAGTGCATGCAATTTTAAGTATGCATGTTTAAATATATAATATTCATTATTTAATCAACTATTTTATAATAAAATAAAATTGCTGATATATAAATAAGAATTCCAGACATTCAGATTTTCATTGTTTAGGTTTACATTTCATTTTGAAAATATTCTAATTTTGGACAATAAATTATGTTGTCAGTTGTACAACAGCCATGATAATTCTATTTCTAATCTGACTTTGTCTCATAAATACCATCTTTACTCACTCTGCTCTTTCCATGTTTTATACTTCAATGCCATGAACTTCATACTTTCGTTTCATGTAGTTTCATACGTTGATGCCATACAGCCCTTCCAGCTAAAAAGACTTGTATGGTTTATTTCACTGTTCTAATATTTGTTCAAATGCCAACTTTGGTATGAAATCTAATCCACATAGCTCATTTAAATTTTAACCAAATAAGTTGGTAACCTCACACCATTGATTTCACAGATTTTGTTTCTATTTCCATAGCATTTATTACCTTATTACATTATTTATGCAGTTTCTTCTACCAATAAAATGCAAATTACAAAGGCAAAAATTGCTGTTGATGATGTTTGGTTCATAGCATCTTGTATATACACAATTAATAATGAATGATTTATTTGGCAAATTCTTATGTTTTTAACAAAGCAGAACACATGGATTATTTAATGCCATAAATAATATTGGGAATAATTTAGAGAATAAAATTACTTATTTATATGTTCATATGAGTATTGCTATAAAATGGATTTTTGAGACTTAATACACTTACTAGATTGAAAATATTGTTTTTATGTAATATTGAAAACTCTACTACAAACTATACCTACAATTTAATATTATAAAGAAAATATGTACCTTTATTTATCTACAGCAATTTTCGATATCTAAAATTTTTAAACTACTCTATACAACTCACTATTGATAGTTTTATTATTTGTTTAAGAGTAAAGTAGGGCGGAGCGATAGCCCAGCAGGTAGGGCGTTTGCCTTGCACGCGGTTGGCCCATGCTGGCTGGTCTGGGTTCGATTCCCAGCATACCATATGGTCCCTGGAGCACCGCCTGGAGTAATTCCTGAGTGCAGAGCCAGGAGAAACCCCTGAGCATTTCTGGGTGTTACCGAAAAAGCAAATAAATAATTAAATAAATAAATAAAAGTCAACCTCATTGTATATGCTACTGGAATGAGTTTGCATTTATTCTGTTAATTCTTATTTATTACTGGTTTTGGCATATCGAATGGCATATCAAATCAGCATTCCTGAAGCAACCAGATGCCGTTAGGTTACACTGGCATGTGATAGGGTCAAATGGAAATGTTACTGGTACCTGCTCGAGCAAATCGATGAATAACGGGATGTCAAGTGTCAAGTGCCAATTGTTATTTATGTATAATCTTTTATTTCTACCAGGCTAATGTAAAAAATCAGGCAACTTTGTTCCAGCACGCATCCCTCCAAAAGTGCCCACCTCCCACCACCAATGTCCCCAATACCAAACCCCCCCCTAGCCTGCCTCTGAGGCAGGTTCTCTATCTCTTTTCTCACTTTCTCTTCTCTCTCTCTCTCTTTCTTCCCTCTCTTACATGTTGTGGATTGTAATAGACTTTCGACAATTATTGGTCCACTGTTCCTTTCTCTGTGTTACCTGACCTCTGCTTCCACACAATTGTGGTAGTTTCCACCTTTGGCAAGACATCCTGATCCACATTTCACCTGACCTTGGATATTGGTATCATAATATGTATATATATATATATATATATATATATATATGAGAGACAGATATAGAATGACTGCATTTATTTGCATGACATAACTATATATATTTATATAAATATATATTTATATAAATATAAATTTATATATAAATATATATATTTATATATATGTCATGCAAATAAATGCAGTCATTCCATATCTGTCTCTCTCAGTCATTCTATATCTGTCTCTCTCCTTCTGGCTAATTTCACTCAAAATGATCCTCTCCATATCCATCCATTTATAGGCAAATTTCATAACTTCATTTTTCTTAACATCTGCATAGTATTCCATTGTGTAGATGACCAGAGTTTCTTTATCTAGTCATTTTTGGGCACTCTGGTTGTTTCCAGATTCTAGCTGTTGTGAATAATGTTGATATGAATATCAAAGTAGGGATGGTGTTTCCACTGTGTTATTTTGACTTCCCAGGGTATATTCCCAGGAGTGATATGACTGGGTCAAATGGAAGTACAATTTCTAGTCTTTGGAGGAATGTCCATTATTGTTTTCCAAAAAGGCTGTACCAGTCGACATTCCCACCAACAATGGATGAGTGTCCCCTTTTCCCGCATCCATGCCAGCACTTGTTGTTCTTGCTCTTTTGGATATGTGCCAGTCTCTGTGGTGTGAAATGATATCTCATTTTGTTTTGATTCACATCTCTCTGATGATTAATGATGATGAGCATTTTTTTCATATGTCTTTTGGCCATTCAAATTTCCCCCCTTGTAGAAGTTTCTGTTCATATTTCTTCTCCCCATTTTTTGATGGGGTAAGTTGTTTTCTTCTTGTAAAGTTCTACCAGTGCCTGATATATCCTGGATATTAACCCCTTATCAGATGGGTATTGGGTGAATATTCTTTTCCATTCTGTGGACTCTCTTTGTATCTTGGTCCCACTGTTTCTTTTGAGATGCAGAAGCTTTTTAACTTCATGTAGTCCCATATGTTTATCTTTTATTCTAAGATAAAATTTTAGAATAAAATTTTGTTAGTGGTTTAACAAAACTTAAATAAAGTTTTGTTAGTGGTGTTTATTCTTTGAAGATATCTTTAGCTTCAATGTTGTGGAGGGTTTTTCCCTATATTTTCTTTGATGTACTTTATGGATTCAGGTCTGATATTGAGATTTAATCCATTATGATCTGATTTTGTGCATGGTGATAGACAGAGGTCTACACTCATTTTTTCACATGTAGCTGCTCAGTTTTCCCAGCAACACTTGTTGAAGAGGCTTTCCTTGCTCCATTACATACTTTTTTGCTCCTTTAGCAAAGATTGCTTATTGATGTATTTGAGGCTGGTTGTCAGGATACTCAACTCTATTCCAAATGTCCACAGGTCTATTTTTATTCCAATCGCATAAACATGAACATTTTTGTAACTGTCAAAAAATAAATAAATTAAAAAAATTTAAAAATAAAAAACACCTGAACAGTTGGAAAACAATCTGTTTCTCTTAGTAGATTTCAAGTATACAACACTTGTAGAAAGTTTGTTCTTATGGAATACTCTCAATAAAATTATTTTGTGTTAAAAATTATTTAATGTGTTCTGAGCAGGCATTTCTTAGAGTGTGTGATTTTAGCTAATACTTTTACAGAATTTTTTAAGATAGGAGATTCACTGTGATTTAATATTTTTTTTCAAAATAATGAATGGATATAAAAGAATAGAAAAACCAAAAGAAAAAAAACCACCAGGCAACTTTTTGAAAATAGGTCAAAAAATTCTGGTGCACGGAGTTCCATCCTGACACGGTTTTATGAGCAAGTACCAACTAGAACTCAATACTCAGTAGGTACTTTTATGCAGAATAAAATCTAGACAAACTTATCTGGTAGATTATAGACTCAGTATACTTTGTGAAGTTTTTAAATGTAATTATTAATAAATATCAATTTACATAATGACATAAGTATGATATGTATATCAGATATCTGTATAAATATATTTACTTTACATATATATTTGTAGTGATTGCTTCTCCATATGTTGCTATTTTGACTATAGCTCTATAAAATTCTGAAAATCGAAAGCAACATTTTTTTATTAGTTATCTCTATCTTAATTCTTCATTTCATTTGAAGATTATATACTTTCAAACACAAATTAAATATGTCTCTATCCATTGATTTAAAGTCACCTTATCTTATACTAATTTACTATATATTTAGTCTTTGACACTATTAATATCCTATCCTACCACTATTATTATTTTGGTTACTAATAATAGTTTATTTAGAGCAAACTGAAATCTTTAAGCAAAATTGAGTATGAACATTTATAGCACTTATTTGTGTATTTTTATAATAATTTTGCTCTTAAGCTGCCATAACTTTCTTTAAAGAGAGTTCAGACATAATCTTGGCAACTTTATTCCAATGAGTGGCATACTTTTTGCCATTAATGAACAAAATTTTCAACAATGAGACAGTTTGTCTGGTTAATAGTTCTAATTAACTGGAGAACTATTTTTAATCGATTATAAGATAGATATTGTTGCTGGAATGGCATATTAATTCAGATAGTGTTTGTTCTGTTCCCCATCTCTCATGTGATCTCTTTGAAAGCCCTGCTTGTTAAAATTATTCATACCTACAATTTATATTATGTTATAATTCAGTTATTTTTAAAAGTACACTGGTAAACCATAAAAGTACATCCTTTATGAAATTCTCTGTGTAAAATAATATGTACAATTTTCCATGTTTAATATTTCATTAAGAATTGTATCTACTTTGCTATGATTTACACAGTTTAATGATCTTTAGAAATTTGACAAACTGATATCAAACTTCAGTGATATAAAGATGACTTGACATACATCATGAAATTATGATCATTAATTTATAATATTGCTTTTTCGGTGAGGTTTGAGATCTAAAGAGAATATATTCATAAATACATGCAAATTTTCTTAAGTATCAAGCTATACTAGATACTTAGTCTGACTCATCTAGCTTTTCCCACAGGAAGGGCTGCAGACTCTCCCTCCAAAGAAATTGAGGGATAGATTTTCTGGAAGTCTTTTTGAGGAGGAAGAGTATTTGGCCTTAAATTTGAAGGTCCACAGACAAATTTTGTAATAAAAAACACTTTCTAGCTCACCCTTTTTCTGTTGTTTGTCCTCATTGTTTTATTCCCCAAATAAGCTCATCTCATTCCTTGACTAGCTGACAGTTCTTATTTGAGGGAAATACAATTGTGCTAATCTTTTCTTCTTTGTCTTTAATAAAAAGTGATTCAGAAATCACTAAGTATTGTATTGCTGTAATGTCACTAATAAAATTATCTTTGATTTTCTAAGCTGTTTTAGTTCGAATTTGTTAATGCAACAAAACATAGGAGGGTAAATAAAATGAAGTACTATTAAACAAATTCTACATATCTCATTTGAAAACAGCAGCCCTCTCACCGTAGGAATGACATTCATCCTCTTCAATATGCCTGTAACAATTATCCTCAAAAAGAGTTGGGTGAGTCTGCTGTGTGGAAAGCATGCACCATCTGTGTTGTCTTCATTCCTCCAGGCAATGGACTTGGGGATACAGGAAAAGCCAAGAAAAGTGCATGAGTAAAGTGACACAGTGAAATATTGACATAGTGCATTTTTGATCTTGCATATGAAGAAATTAGTAACTTTCTCTCACCCAGTGAAAAGAAAGTGGCCATTCAAGGCCCGTTTGACAGCTTGCTTTCCCCTCAGAGGCATAAGATAATTGGACTCATGGAGTTGTACATCTGTCCATTCTAGCCATTTTACAAACAAAGTTCATAATCTTTGGGCTTACATTCATGGAACTAAGGTGGAAAAATTGGACTGATGCACTGGAATATATGCAAATTTATAGAAAAAAAACCTGTAATTTGCATTTCTGTCAGAGACACTTGAATGTACTCACAAATATTAATAAAATCCACTGACTTTGCCAGCATGATGCTAAGTACTGAAACTAAGGAGGATTATGTGCCTTTGAGAAGCAAATATACAGTTGGCAGCATACTAGCTTCAAAAGTAAATAATATTAACAAAATTGTTTTAAAACAATGGCATAGTATAGGTATGCAAAGAAATTAAAAAAAGAGCAAAGAGTGACCCAGTTTCAAGACTTAGCGTTCTCATACTGTATGCTTGTGTGCTCTTGAAGGCTGACCTACCCATAAATACAAATATTAAAGAAAGATAATTAATACACCCAAGTCACAGAAACTATGATTTATAGTGAGAAGTTCTCTTTAAAATGTTTTCTTTTTAGTAAAAGGACAGATATAGGATGACTGCATTTGTTAATGGGATATAAATAAATACCAGTGTTCTACTAATTGTGGGAAATGGTAATGTCAAGCTAGAACTCACCATTGAATACACACAAAGGGACTTGCATGATAAACCCTAAATGTCTGTATGGCAAGCCACAATATGTAAAATAAGGGAGAGAGAGATGGAGACAGAGACAGAGGGAGAGGAAAGACAAAGTATCTGCTATAGAGGCAAGCTGGGGTGAGTGGGAGGGAATGTGGGGACATTGGTGATGGGAATGGGGCATTGGTGGAGGGATGGGTGCTGGAACACTGTGTGACTGAGACCCATTAATGAACATCTTTGTAACTGTATATCTCAAGGTGGTGTAATAAAAAAGTTTTCTTTTGCATTTCTCTTCTATATATTTCCTAAAATAGAACAAACATTTATTCTTTATATTTGTTTTCCCCAGATTTTAACTGTAAGAGTAGGCAACAGAACTATAAAGTTTAAGTGAAGATCAGGAACTTATGTCCTCTCCACACAGGAGTGAATTTTTATTTTTATTGGCCCTGACTTCCTGGTAAATTTGTGTGATGGGCCACAGAAAGCAAATTAATAGCAAATTTCTCCCCTGTACTCTCTATACATCAGGTCACTACTTGAGTTATATTTTGTCAGATTCTGTGGTGGCAGAATAGTGAAACAATTGTTGAGAGTCAAGCTGGGTAATCAATTAGGAAAAAAACATTTTTTTCTAGAAATAGAGCAGCATAGATTGTCATGAATTGCCTTTTTCAGAGGCTTTTTGGTTTATGTTGTTCTAATGACACACCAGTCATTGTTTAGGGCTTTTTTCCTGGCTCTGTGCTCAGGAATCAATTCCGTTAGTGCTTGGGGAACCATAGTGTGTGCTGGGATTGAATCGGAGTTGGGCTCATGCCAACCAATTGCATACTCCCTATACTATCTTTCCAGCCCATAATTTGAATATTGAATCCAGACTCAATGTGTGAATGAGGTCTCTACTACACTATTAAAAGGCAAGAATTTCAAGGACATCAAGTCGGTGAAGCTTTGAAGCAGGCATAGAGTTGGCAGGTTTAGTGAAAGGTTTTAAGGCTGCACAGCAAGTTCTCAAGATATTGACTCTGGAGGGCCTTAGTGATAGGATAATGAGTAGGGCTTTTACCTTGGGTGCAGCTAATCTGGGTTTGATCGAAATATCCATTTGGTCTCGTGAACACTACCAGGAGTAATTCCTGAGTGCAGAGCCAGGAATAACCCTTGGACATTGTCAAAAGTGTGACCCAAAAAGCAAAAAAAAAAAAGTGACTCTGTTGCTAGCCTTAAAGTAACCCTAAAACTTTAAGGGTTACTATGCAGTCTAGGCACTCATATATATACTTGGGAACTATGTCTTCAGAGAGGCTAAAATTGATGCCAGAACTAGTCATGTGTAAGTTTGCAACCCTTCCTGAGAAAATATCCAAAGGTAAAAATGGCATGAAGGAGGACCAACAGAGCTCAATGTTCTTCCCTCTGGCAAAATTCTAGCAACACACTCTTATACTTTTATCTACATAGAAATCTACAAGTCAGGGAAGTTCGGGAGGAGCCTATAAAACAGTTTTACCAAAGCAAGCAGTATACTCCTCCATACTGGAAGGCATCCATGCTTAGACTTTAGAGTGTAGTGTCTTTCTTCTATGTGGTTGATTACTCTTGGCTCTGGCTCTCTTTCCTCTGGAAAAGCTTATATTCTTTGTTAAACTATGTTACTCTCACTTTTTTCTCACTTCATAAACTCTAAATAAATGTTCATTGCTTCACTATTCAGCACCTCTTAAAATTATTTTCAGCAAGGGAAGATGACACACCTGAAAGGAACATGGACAGATGTTAAGACTAATTTTCCTTTTCCTGCAAAGAGCAATTCCGGGCACCAGCATGAATCTACTTACCCCAAGAAATTAGTTGGTGTAGATTAATTCCCATGCTATGTAGACCAAAGAGAACTAGGCACACAATCTGATGATTGCTGAGTGAAGCTTATTGGATGCAAGCATCCATGTTACATTGTAATTGTGGCAGACATTATCAGTACTGACTCTCTCAGAACAGATAAGTACTTTATGTGGATATTATTTACTTTCCTGGGTAAATCACTGTATCACTGTATCACTGTCTTCCCGTTCATCATCGATTTGCTCGAGCAGGCACCAGTAACATCTCCATATGTCCTGTCTCATGTTAGTAGAGCCCAAGGGCACCTGCTTGCTCCAGGAACATAAGATGTATAAACTCCCCAGTTACAACTACTATCATTATTCTACTACATAATTCACCTGCAATACAACTGTGAATGAACAAACATTTGAAAATCTGTCTTGCTCCTCACATATATAATTCTTATAATCTGTCATTTCCCATTTGCCTTCCACGTGTTTCTCAATTATAAGAAATGTTCTCATTTCTTGTGCATTTAAACCAGTTCCAGTTATGGATAAGGTAAGGAAATCCCTCTGGAAACACACATGATGGTTATCAAACAGACCACAGAAAAACATGGTTATTTAAGTCTCTATGTCTATCAGACATTCAATGTACCCTTTCTTGAATAGGAATGCTTGATTAAACCATTAGTTAGTGATATTAATGATTTTACCACCAATATATCTCCCCTTTCCTTGGGGTAAAAAGTAAAGATGATAATCCCAAATGGTTGAATCCCCTGACCACATGTTTTCAGCATCAGGTAAATATCCAAAATTACCATGCTTTGAAAAATGTTTGAATTATTTTTATTCTTGGGTGACAAGCCCTACTTTAAGCTCTAGCTACAATAGCTTGTAGTCCCTCCAAGCTCAGCTAGGGAGGCTTTGAATCAGCTTTGGCACTTGTAAAGTGAATAGATCCACCTGAAGTGCTGTAATTCAATAGAGTTGTAAGAGCCCTTAATATGGCAGCACTAAGGAGGACAAAAAGGAGGGCCTAAAAAAAATCTCAGGGCCATACATAGCTGCCAAAACAAGAAGGACTAAAATGACTGTGTGTACTTTCAATGCATGAAAACTGGCATCAGAAGAATATATCGAGGTGCAAGCGCAAAAGATCAAGTATGACATCATTGTTCAGACTGAGACAAGGAGGCGCCAACTGCATCATGCTGTTTTTGACACAGAAGAAGAACTGTTCCTTGGAACATGTGATGAAAGAGGCATCAGTGGTGTCAGTGTCCTTGTCAACACCAACAAAGCCTTGAACATTGAGTCATTTAAATGCCTAACAAACCGGATAGGACGATTACACTTGAAGAGATGGGGCCCACTGCCAGCAATTTCTATCTTCGTGTCTATGCACCGACATCCACATACAAGGAAAAAGAAATTGAGAAATTCTACATGGAACTGGAAGAGTTCTATAAAAATAGCACATCTTCTACAAGATCATAGTCGGTGATTTTAATGCCAAGATAGGACCAAGAAGATTGGCTGAAGAACTCCACACCGGGACACATGGCATAGAAAGGAATGAACAGGGTGAGAGACTCTCTGAGTTCATCATGTTCACCAAGACCATTCATGGGAACTCACAGTTCAGGAAGGCTGAATTGAAACATTAGACATGGAAATCCCTTGGTGGACAGTTCCACAATGAAATTGACCACATCATCTTCAATTGACTGATTTACCTGACCGATGTTGCTGTCATCCCAAATATCCAAACAAATCGGAACACCATCTCCTTCATGCAAAATTCTACTTCATGAAATGGGGAGATAGGACTGCAAAGTTTAATAAAATAACTACCAGAACAACCACCAACTGGAATTTCTTTGGCACCATTGCGGCAACATGGGAAGATACCATCATTGATGGAATCGATGAAGAATACAACCAATTGGTTTAGAACCTCCATGATTGTGTGAAGAATTCTGAGAGAGAGAAAGGCACAAAAGAATGCCTCTCTTCAAAAATCTCTAGCTCCTTTGCCAACGTGGCAAGGCATGAGCCTCAGGTGACCAAATGCTAAAGTCCAAGCTTGCAAAGCAGAGCAGAGAAACTATAAAGGGAGATCTCAAAGACAGAAGAGCAGAAATACTGGAAGATGTAGTAGAAGCTGGGAAAAAGCATTCACAACACCCGCTGGTCCTTTGCCAACTATAAGACCAAGATGACTGCCCTCCGACGTCCTGATGGATCCATCAAATCTTCCAGAAAGCCAATGGAAAAGATTATCCATGACTTCTACACAGATCTCTTTGATAGCCACTGCCAACTGTCCACATACCAATTTCCGCAGGATGGATATGTCGTTCCCAACGTTCTCCCTTCTTAAATCCGTATGCCATTTTGTCAGTAAAAAGGGATGTCAAGTGATTAAGTTAAATGACCCGTATTTAACTCTAGATAGCCCAGCCCATGATGGGCCTGTCTGGAAAGTTTTGGTGTTTTTCTATCTATAAAATTAGCTGGAGAAGAGAGAAGGCCTTTTTTTTCCATTTTGGCTTCCCTTGGCTTTTTACTCTTTCCTTCCTCTCCATTCTCAGTTGGGCTTCAACACGTGGTGACAGCCATCTTGGGCTACACGTGGCTGGGGTCTACCTGGAAACACAGAGTCTGGAGTTTTTTCTGTTCTTGATTTGTATATCAGAATCTGTGATAGCAAAGCCTTTTAAAACTGCTCTGAATTCCGGAGTTTTCATCCATTTCCCGCTGGTTTTGGAGGTAGAAAGGTGTTGGGGAGCCGCTTGGGCCCCAAACAGTATCAGGACAGAAGTTCTCTTCTACCTCCAAGGCCTCCAGGGAACAGATGAAAACTCATGCAGTTCCAAAAGTCTTTTAATAGTACAAAAGCTCTACCACCACAATCCAATGTGATGAAAGAACTCTAGCTCTGGTCAGAACTTAGATTATACAAGAGAGCCCAATTCTCCCACCAAAGAGAGAGGATCTCACCCAAGAGGAGTCCTACCCAAGAAGGTGAAAAAGGGCAAGTGCCCCAAGTTAGTCCCCTTATATACACCGAAGTAATCCTGTTGACAGGGAGTGTCCTGTCAAGAAAGAACCTTTTACAGAAACTAGATAGTAGAAGAAGGTAGAAGGGTGGTGCCACATCCTTTATTTATAGGTATAAAGGACCAATCTCTTCCTCTGAGATTATCTCTTATGTAAAACACTGGGCGGGGGCTGGTATAAAGTAATGCATCTTAATTTAACGGGCTTCATGTATTCTAGATGGTACCCATGAGGTCCTTCTTATTTATTATCTGCACCAGGGTGATTCTGAATATCTTGTTCTCCGTATACTGAAAGGATCACACTTGCCTGCATAAGGGCAAACTAGTATGATTCTTATAATCTTAAATGTTAGTCTCAACGTAGCCAGGATGGCAGTCTCTTGGTAAATTCTAACTGTCCCAGGCTGGGTGCAGTGGGTATAAAGAGGAGCTGTGCCCAAACTAGATCACACAGAAGTCTTAGTAGATGTATAAGTCAGAAGTTATTCAGAGTCAAGGTGACCTCTGTAACTACAACACCCTCTATCAGTGTTTATATAGAAGAGAAATCACATTAGTATGAACCTTGGCTTAAGAACATGTGAGCAGATTAAGCTCTGAGTGGGTAAAATAGCAAAGCTCTCAAGCTAGCTAAGTCTATCATCCAACAGAAGGGGACTCGTTTTCTGGTATTTTTGGGGACCCCAGTGGTTCCCCAACAATTCTTCCCTTTTTGTTTTTGTTTTAGGGTCATATCCAGAAAGGCTCCTGGCAGTGGCTCATGATTGGACTCAGGTGACCTGCATTCAAAGCAACTGCCTAACCTGCTTTAATATGACTGAAGTCCCTGAAGTATTTTATTCCTTAAAGAAGTTAGTTACAGGAAAGGATTAGCCATGATTTATACATAGGATTATATACATTTATAAATTATCTAAAGTATATATAGAGATCCTATGAACTTTAGGAGCTCTGTACCTGAAAATGGGTGGAGACCAAATCTAGATTTCTTACTATAATCCAATAGTACAGCCTTAATAAAAAAAGTTACAGCAAAAGATTGATATTTCAATCAATAATTTGTGACTAAATGGATTAAAGTGTATGAGAAAGTAAGGAAACAAAATAGCCTCTATTTAAGGATTTATAGAAATGGTGTTACTAAGCCCTTGGATCGTAGCATCTCATACAACTATGGGCAAATGTTTTTCTGGATTTAACAAAATTATAACAGATTGTAATAAGACTATGTAAAGTAATCCAAATAAAAAAATTGAACAAATTCAATCTGAGAAGTAACTTTTTTTCTAGTTTATGAAAACCTGCTAACTCATGATAACATTAGGAGTCTCTGCCATATCAGCCAGAATGTTCTTCTTTCTTCCATTCTAGGCAGGCCTATACAATGGCGCTTCTGCAGCACTTTCAGATGGGTCAGTTTTATTTGAAGTGAAATATGAGAAAGCTAGGCCTGGGGCACTGTCAAAAACAACAGACATGTTAGGCACTAGCTATTAGGGAGGCTAAATTAGGTTAGATTAAGGCCAGAATGCTATTAGAGCAAATTACACAAAGATAGACCAACAAGAAAATTTTCGGTGGAATCCAGCATACGCTTTAGCCAATGACCTTGCTAAAATCTCATTTTATACCATTGCATATAAAAAAGAACAAAACAAACAAAAAAGCCCCTGACATATGAGGAGTGATTTTGAAAATAAGAACAGAGAAGCCACAGTAGAAAAACTTTGTCTTGTCCATGCTGTGACAATGGCCCATAGAAAGAATCAAACTGCAATTATTTCACAAAGTTTTTTGAGAACTTAGTCAGAAAACAGATATTTTCATATAAGGATTGGTGAAATGGACTTTTTTCATTTTTTTCTTTCTTTTTATTTGTCTTTTGTAGTCACACTCAGCAATGCTTAGGGATTACTCCTAGCTCACGGCACTGGGGAGACCATTTGGGATGCCAGGGATTGAATGAATATATTGCTAACATGTTGACTCTTTTCATTAACCGTGCAGCTCATCTTCCTCTTTACTTCCCATAAAATCAGTAAGATTTACTCATCTGAAAAACTTATTCTGGTTTTCTAACTAGACGAGCCTATCACAGCCCAGTTCATCGACACCCACCCTGCAGCAGTTTTTTCAATCCAGCCCAGGTATGCTGATCCAGAGACTCACAGACATGGGGCAGAGCTGCTACTTGCTCTCCCTGTGCCCAGCAGCTCATGAGGCACCTGGGAGGGATGGCGGAATCTATCCCTGGCCCGCCACCCCAACAGAGCCTCGCACAAGTCTGACGACCTCCCCCACTCCATGAGGGCTGCCATCTTCCACATCCGACTTCCTCCTCAGAACTCCACCCAGCAGACGAGTCTATCACAGCCTGGCTCGTGCAGCTGCTTGTGGCCGCATGGTTCATAAATAAATGCTGTATTTAGAGGTGACTACTAGAGTATGCCACCCACACGGCAAGCCTGGCAAGCTGCTCATGTCATATTTGATATGCCAAATACCAGCAACAATTATATTAGGCCATTCCCATGACCTAATATAATGGTTTGAGGCTCTTTATGTTTCTGGATCAAGCAGATGACCTTGGGCTCTACTAGCATGAGACAGGACATATGGAGATATTACTGGTGCCCGCTCGAGCAAATAGATGATGAGCAGGAAGATAGTGATAGTCATAGTGATAGTTTTTCTTAATTAAACTCTACACCCTGAAATGTCTTTAAAAAATACAAATAGAGTCTTGATAGTCTCTCATCTCACATTTTTATTTTTTGCTGAGCAATGTCATAAAAGTAATGCTAACATATGGCTGAGCCCGCTCATATCAAACAGCACTGTCCCTGGTGAATTATTCATATGTTGATCTCAAGTTCTAATGAATAAAGAAAGTAAACACTAAGGAAAAATATTAATTTCCTATACTTATGTAAAAGCATAAATTGAACATAAAGAGACCATTGATTATTAAGGATTTGTTTTCTCCTAGGAATTAGACAGTTCTCTTTACTCTAGGCCCAGAAAAAAACACTCTCTCTGTTATTGAAATAAAATAAAATGTAAACTAAATTTAATATCTGAATTCCAATCAAGAAGCTCAAGGATAAATTCCTCAGAAAAGTTCCTGAGAACAAAATAATACCATGGAATTATAATTTGACCTTTGCATTACAGATTACCCTTCTCCTTTGTATCACAAACCCAAGCCCACCCCTCCAAAGACTAGAAGGACTCCTAGTTTGTTTGTTTTTGTTTTAATACTTTATTATACCACCATGAGATATACAATTACAGAGATGTTCATGTTAGGATTTAAGTCATACAGTGTTCAGGCACCCATCCCTCCACGAAAACCCATTTCCCAACACCAATGTCCCCAATTCCCACCCCTTCACCTAAACTGACTCCATGGCAGGTTCTTTACTCTTTTCTCTTTTAATCTTTCACTCTTTCTTTTCTCTCTTCCTTCTCTTACACATTGTGGATTGCAATACATACATGTAGAGGTTACCATGTGTATCTTGTGGCATATATCCAATGCTCAGTTCTACGGTTGTAATATTATTTTGACAATTATTACCACACTGTTCCCTGCTCTGTCTTACCTAAATTCTGACTCCCACATGTTTGTGGTAGATTCCACCTTTGACAAGAACTCTTGATCATTGCGGATTCTGACATTAGATACTGATTTCATAATATTTATGTATACTATATGTAATATGGATATATAATATATAATATGAATATATCACTTGATCACTTGAATCCCGTCATTCATCAATTTGCTCGAGTGGGTGCCAGTAACATTTCCATTGGACCCTATCACGTGCCAATGTAGCCCAATGGCATCTGATTGATTGAGGAATATGAAGAGCCTCAAAACGTTCCTTCAGGGTCTTGACAAGGAAGTCTGACCATCTTCGGGTGGGCGGCCACGTGATCTTTTGACATCCGTGGGATCCAGTCGGTAAAGGCTCTAGAGGACTAGAGCCTTTACAAGTAGCGGTTGTCTCCAAATCACATTACATGTCCAGCGCATCTGATTTTCGATGCCTTGGCAAACGAGACAGCATCCCTGATTCTGGAATAGCGACGGAGGTCAGAACTCCGGATTCCTTTTCTCCTTGAGTGAGGCATGATATTCCAAGCATAGCTCTTTCGATTCCTCTCTGGGACACCTGAATAGCATTCTCATCCTGTTTTCTCGCCCAGGTCTCTGAAGCGTATGTTAATGCAGGGAGAATGGTGGAGTCAAAGAGATGTGCCCGGAGCCGGAAGTTCTTTGTCCTTTTAACTATTTCTTCTATGCCTTTGAAGGCATAACATGCTGCTCTTTTCCTCCTGCACAGGTCGTTCATCATGTTGACTTCTCGACCTAGGTACACATAACTGCTGCATTCAGAGATGTTTGTTCCATTGAGAGTGAATGTGGCCTCTGGAACTAGTTCATTTTTCAAAAACATGGTTGTCTTTACATTCAGCTGTAGACCTATCTTTCCACATTCTCGGTCGAAGTCATCCAGCATTTATTCCGCTTGGCTAAGGTTTGGTGTTATTAGAACAATGTCATCAGCTAAGCAGAGGTGGTGTAGTTGCTGAACATCTATCTTCACTCCCATTCCTTCCCATTCTAATTGTCGCATGATGTTCAGGAGGGTGGTGCTGTGGAGTTTTGGTGAAATGGTATCAACCTGTTGAACCCTCTCTTTTTTTTTTTTTTTTTTTGGGTCACACCCGGCAATGCTCAGGGGCTACTCCTGGCTCTGCACTCAGGAATTACTCCTGGCGGCGCCGGGGACCATATGGGATGCCGGGATCGAACCCAGGCCGGGCATGAGCCGGCCGCGGCAAGGCAAACGCCCTACCCGCTGGGCTATCGCTCCGGCCCCTGAACCTCTCTTTTGACATCAATGATCACTTCTTTGTAGAATGGTGAGATCCTGGTGGTGAATCCGTAATACAGCCTCACAAAGGATCTTGACGTATTGGGTTTGAAAACCCTGTTTGGCTAGGGCTTCGATGACTGCCTTAGTCTCCAAGGAATCAAATCACTTGGTCACTTGAATCCTGTTATTCATCGATTTGCTTGAGCGGGTGCCAGTAACATTTCCATTGGACCCTATCACGTGCCAGTGTAACCCAAAACATCTGGTTGATTCAGGAATATGAAGAGCCTCAAACTGTTCCTTCAGGGTCATTACAAGGAAGTCTGACCATCTTGTAGGTGGGCGGCCTTGTGATCTTTTGACATCCCGTGGGATCCAGTCGGTAATGGCTCTAGTCCAGCGGTTGTCTCCAAATTGCATTACATGTCCAGCCCATCTGATTTTCGAGGCCTTGGCAAACAAGACAGCGTCCCTGATTCTGGAATAGCGATGGAGGTCATAATTCCGATTCCTTCTCTCACTTGAGTGAGGCATGATATTCCAAGCATAGCTCTTTCGATTCCTCTCTGGGAGACCCGAATAGCATTATCATCCTGCTTTCGTAGGGCCCAGGTCTCTGAGGCGTATGTTAATGCAGGGAGAATGGTGGAGTCAAAGAGATGTGCCCGGAGCCGGAGGTTCTTTGTCCTTTTAGCTATTTCTTCGATGCCTTTGAAGGCATTCCATACGGCGCTCTCTCCTCCTGCGCAGCTCAAGTTTTAGGTCGTTCATCATGTTGATTTCTCGACCTAGGTACACATAACTGCTGCATTCAGAGATGTTTGTTCCATTGAGAGTGAATGGGGCCTCAGGAACTAGTTCATTCTTCATGAACAAAGGAATATATTTGATTCCTTATATATATATATATATATTGTTATATATATAAGGAATCTATATATATATATATATTCCTAATCAAATGATTTCTGTAAATCAATGATTGTGAGACAGAGTGGCAATTGTACCCCCTACAAATCTCAATGAGCTTGGTTACTGTGTGGATATGGTTGATTGTGCTGAATCCTTTCCGGAAGCCTGCTTGTTCACATGGTTGTTCTTCATCTAGTGTTCTGCTAATCCTGTTCAGGATGACTCCTGTAAACAGCTTGTAGATGATGGACGCCAGATGGGGCGTGAATGTCTGATTCTTGAACAGTAGAACTGTCTTGCTGAATTTCCATTGGGAGGGCACCTTGCATTCAGACAGGTAGTGTGTGAAGAGCCAAGCTAGTGTATTCATGAATACCAACAGCAGATTCCTCAGGTGTTCGCATCTGACTTTTTCTGGGCCGGTGCTGTTCCCTTCTTTACCGACAAGATGGCATGTTGGATTTCAGAAGGGAGAACATTGGGAATGACATATCCATCAAGTGGAATTTGGTATGTGGGTAGGTGGATGTGGCTATCAAAGAGATTTGAGTAGAAGTCATGGATAATCTTCTCCATTTCCTTTCTGAAAGATGTGATAGATCCATCAGGGCATTGGAGGGCAGTCATCTTGGTCTTATAGTTGGCGAAGGACAGGCGGGTGGTGCAAATGCTTTTTCCGGCTTCTGCTGCATCTTCCAGTATTTCTTTTCAGTATTTCTGCTCTTCTGTCTTTGAGGTCTTCTTTTATCGCTTCTCTGCACCATTTAGCAAGCTGTGTGTGTGTCTATATATATATATATATATATATATATATACATATATATATATATATACACCAACAATTAGAATGGGAAGGAATGGGAGTGAAGATAGATGGTCGGCAACTATACCACCTCTGCTTCGCTGATGACATCGTTCTAATAACACAAAACATTAGCCAAGCGGCACAAATGCTGACTGACTTCGACCAAGAAAGTGGAAAGATAGGTCTACAGCTGAATCTAAAGAAAACTATGTATATGAAAAATGAACTAGTTCCAGAGGCCCCATTCACACTCAATGGAACAAACATCTCTGAATGCAGCAGTTATGTGTACCTAGGTCGAGAAATCAACATGATGAATGACCTAAAACCTGAGCTGCGCAGGAGGAAGAGAGCCGTATGGAATGCCTTCAAAGGCATCGAAGAAATAGCTAAAAAGGACAAAGAACCTCCGGCTCCGGGCACATCTCTTTGACTCCACCATTCTCCCTGCATTAACATACGCCTCAGAGACCTGGGCACTACAAAAGCAGGATGATAATGCTATTAGGGTCTCCCAGAGAGGCATCGAAAGAGCTATGCTTGGAATATCACGCCTCACTCAAGTGAGAGAAGGAATCGGAATTCTGATCTCTGTCGCTATTCCAGAATCAAGGATGCTGTCTCGTTTGCCAAGGCCTCGAAAATCAGAATGGCTGGACATGTAATGCGATTTGGAGACAACCGCTGGACTAGAGCTGTTACTGACTGGATCCCACGGGATGTCAAAAGATCACGTGGCCACCCACCTACAAGATGGTCTGACTTCCTTGGAAAAACCCTGAAGGAACAGTTTGAGGCTCTTCACATTCCTGAATCAACCAGATGCCATTGGGCTACATTGGCACGTGATAGGGTCCAATGGAAATATTACTGGCACCCGCTCGAGCAAATTGATGAATACGTGATTCAAGTTATCAAGTGATCAATATATGCATATATATGTATATATGCATATATATGTGTTATATGTATATATGTATATATATGAATATATACATATAATAATACCAATATCCAAGGCAACACATGTATCTAGAGGTCTTGTCAAAGGAGGAATCTACCACAATTCATATATGCACATATACACATTTGTGTATATATATTTATATATAATTTGTATATATATGCATATATATGTACATACACACATATACATTCTTGGTCAAAGTCAGCGAGCATTTTGCCACTTGGCTTATGTAGGTGTTATTAGAATTATGTAATCAGCAAAGCATAGTTTGCCAGCCATCTATCTTCTCTCCCATTCCTTCCATTCTAATTCTCACATGATGTTCTCAAGGGTAGCACTGAAGAGTTTTGGTGAAATGGTATCACCCTGCTGAACCCCTCATTTGACATCGATGATCATTTCCTTGTAGAATGGTGAGATCCAAGTGGTGAAACCTTAATATAGCTCAAGACAGATCTTTATGTATTGGGTTTGAACATCCTGTTTGACTAGGGCTTCGATGACCGCTTCAGTCTCCACAGAATCAAATGCTTTCTTTAAATCAATGAACGTGACACAGAGCTGCATCTTAAACTCTCTAAAAACCTCAATGAGCTTGGTTATCGTGTGGATATGGTTGATTGTGCTGAATCCTTTTTGGAAGCCAGCTTGCTCGCAATGTTGTTCTTCATCTTTGACCATAATGTGGAAAGATATGTCTACAGCTGAATCTCAACGAAACTATGTTCATGAACAATGAACTAGTTCCAGAGGCTCCATCACTCTCAATGGAATAAAATCTCTGAATGCAGCAGCTATGTGTACTTAGGTCAAGAAGTCAACATGATGAACGACCTAAAACCTGAGCTGCACAGGAGAAAAAGAGTGGCATGGACTACCTTCAAAAGCATCGAAGAAATAGCTTAAAGGACCAAGAACCTCCGGCTTTGGGCACATATATTCAACTCCACCATCGTCTCTGCATTAAAATATGACTCAGAAACCTGGGCCACATGAAAGCAGGATGAGAATGCTATTTGGGTCTCCCAAAGAGGAATCGAAAGAGCCATACTCGGACTATCACACTTCACTCAAGTGAGAGAAGGAATCTCGAGTTCTGACCTCTGTCAACGATCCAGAGTCATGGATGCTGTCTGTTTGTCAAAGAGTCGAAAATCAGATGGGCTGGATATGTAATGTGATTTGGAGATGACTACTGGACTAGCGCCTTAACCAATTGGATCCCGGGGGATGTCAAAAGGTCACGTGGCAGCCCACCTAAAGATATTTAGACTTCTTCGTCAAGACCATGAACAAACGATTTGAGGCTCTTCGTATTCCTGAAATAACCAGATACCATTGGGCTACATTGCCACATGATAGGGTCAAATGGAAATATACTGGCACCCACTCGAGCAAATTGATGATTAATGGGATGTCAAGTGATCAAGTGATATATACATACTATGATATCAATATCCAAGGTCAGACAAAACTAGGATCAAGAGGTCTTGTCATAGGAGGAATCTACCACAAATGTGTGGGAGTAGAAGTTAGGTAAGACAGAGAAGAGAACAGTGTGCTAATAATTGTCAAAAGTGATATTACCAGCATAGAACTGAGTATTGAAAACAGGCAAAAAGATACACATGATAACTTCTAAATGTCTATATTGCAATCCACAATGTATAAGAGAAGGAAGAGACAAAGAGAAATATATATGAGAATATATATATATATATATATATATATATATATATATGTCCTGCAAATAAATGCATTGATTCTATATCTGTCTTTTTCCTTCTGGCTAATTTCAGTCAACATAATCCTCTCAATATCCATCCATTTATAGGCAAATTTCCTAACTTCTTTTTTCCTAACATTGCATAGTATTCCATTGTGTAGCTGTATCAAAGTTTCTTTATCCAGTCATCAGTTCTCAGGAACACTGTTTTTTTTTCCAGATTGTGGTTATTGTGAATAGTGCTGCTATGAATATAAAAGTGAAGATGGTGTTTCTGCTGTGTGTTTTGGCTTCCCAGGGTATATACCCAGGAGTGGTATGGCTGGGCCAAATGGGAGCTCAATTTCTAGTCTTTGGACGAATGTCCATATTGTTTTCCAAAAAGGCTGTTTTCCAAAAAGGATGTTGATATTGCCAACTCAGTGGATGAGAGGATTCTTAGTTTTGATACTTGCAACACTCTTGACTTGATACTTACAAAATCTCTTCAGACTAAGCACAGTTAATTTCCACTAGGCGTATGGTACCTGGTGACACAGCAGACCCCAATTTGATCTGATCAAAAAAAGCAGACCACAGATGTTTGTGGAGCCCAATGCAAAACTTGGTTTTCTGTTTTTTTTGTTTGCTTGTTCGTTTGTTTTTTAACTGCCCTGCCTTGGGGGGTTTCTAAGTAGAAATGTTAAAGTGAAAGTGGATTTCCTGTAGATGGTTCTTGAGGGCTGCATGAAGGATTTACATACAGAACACAACAAATCTTGGATGAAGGAAAGTTAGTTCATTGTACAGATGGTTCCAGGTCCCTGCCCAGAAGTCTCGGCATCTATATTATCCATGAATGATGTCCTGCTCCTGTCTTCAATGCTGCCCAGTGCAGTGTACAACACTCTCAGAATGATGGCCAGGTTCTGTTCCTAGTCCTGTTCTCTAACTGCTCTCTCTATCCTGTGCAAGCTTTCCCACCTTCCTGTGCACTGCCTGAAACCAGGGCCTCTGAGCCCAACTTGTCCTGAGCTATCATGGGCATCCTAGCCCTGCCTGGACCCTGAGCCCAACCTTTCCCTTACAATCCAGGGCATCCAAACCCTGCCCGACCTCAACCCAGGATCTCCAAGCCCAGTCTGAACCGGTATCTGCCCTTGCCAGACAGATGCCCTTGCCCTTGCCATGGCCTACCTATAGTAGGTATCTTATCTTGGCATGCTGTCCTACCTGATCCAGAGAGAGAGAGGAGGTGGGGAGAGCCAGCAAGAGCAGCCCTCTCTCCAGAGAAGGCTAGAGAGAGGGCGAGAGCCTGCAAGAGCTGCCCCCTCTCCAGAGAGAGGGAGGGAGAGAAGGCACCAGAGAAGACCTGGGGCTCCCTTTTAAAATCCCATCCACCAGGCATTCCCTCTGATTGGCTAACTAGCTAAAGTCACCTGGCATCCTCCACCCAGCTACCTGTATCAAAGTAACCTAATGTTCTCTGCCTACCTCCAGTTGTATCACTATGGATACTGTTGCAATACGAGAAGACATTCTAAAATAAGTTCAAGAATAAGAAATATAGTTCCTGTATATATACACATGAGAAAAAGCTCACCTGTCTAAAACTGCATAGACTCAGAGACTGTAAGTTCAGTGGAAACGAGTCTTTACTGTTTATTGATTATAGGCTTGCAATATCAGGTGGCTGATAAACATGCTTATAAAGTGGTCAGGATAGGAATTATTTTATCTATTAAGTCCTTCCTGCCCCCATTCCCCCTACTGCTGCCCCCTCCCACTTCCTTGCTGTCTAAGTTCTCCTGAGTGTATGATTTCCCAGATTCTTCCAGAGGTTTTTGCAGTAATTTGAATGCATGTATGTTGTAGGATTGGTTGGGTTTTTATTAACAAAGTTTGGTTGTCTCCATCCAGTTTTATTTTCTAGTGGCCTAATGGCTCTTTGCATGTGCTTTCTATTTTGAAGTTCAGTTTGTGTTTCTTAACCTGTTTTGATCTCTTCTTATTTCCCTGTTTGTTCAAACACTTTCAGTAGGTGAGTCATTCATGTAGGCAAGCTGCCAGTCATTTCCATTTAAAGGTTCAGTGCTTTGCTTTGAGAAAATGGATTACCTCTATCTTTATTTCTAATACATAGAAGAGACCTGGTTAGACAAAGAAACGCATTCAAGTGTCGTTCAATATGGTGTTAGCTAATACAGAAATGATGGATGAGGAGGAAAGTGGAAGAGGTCAGTTCTAGGAGATGAGGTGTTATTGTTATGTAGATTGAAGCTATGCCTTCCACTTATGCAAACAAGAGAAGAGTTATAAGGTTTGGGTCTTCTAAATAGAGCAGGAGATAGCTTTACAACAAAATTCCTTGACATCTGCAACCTTTCAAATGGAAACCTCCAGTTCTCAGAGACTCCTCTACTATTAAGTAAAATGTTCAACAGAAAAGTGGATTTAAGGGTAGCAGATATGTATTCCCTTATAATTTTATTAAGGAATAGCAGAAGAATTGCAATTTGGAAAAATAATTCTCTTAGCAAGACACAGTGGGTTTCCTGCAGTCTGGATTTACAGGTAAAACTGATTTACTTCATAGTTATCTCCTCCATGATTTGTGTTTGTTTGTTTATTTGTTTTTCTAGGGCAAAAACCTCTCTTCCACCAGAGTCACACAGTTACTTGAAATTTCTTCAAGATTATTTCCCACACAGGGAAGAACAATTGGGATCCTGACGAAGTTTGATGACTGCTAAGATGTCAGCTGTACACCAGAACAGACCCTCATTTGCCCAAATTTTCCCAGGTGACCAGGGGCAAAGAGGAATTGGAGAGTCTGGGGCTCTGGGTCTGTCCCCTACACCTTCTCTTCCTCCTGTTCTTAAGCAGCAGTGTGGAGGCATTGCAGGTCCTGTTCGGGGTAAACAGAGCTCTCCCTTGGTAAGACTTGTTTTGTTAATAAATGGAATACTTGGCTATATTCACAAAAAATAGATGTAAATAGATTAAACAGCAAACCATACCCTTCTGGAGGATGAAGCTTCTCTCCTTTCCATTTTACACTAATCACCCACAACACATGGGATTTTCTATTACTTATGCTCGGTTCTGCTTTAGATGGAAATTCTTTTTTATCAGAGTAAGTCTTTGCTTTAACACCACATTTTCAGATGTACATGCCTAACTATAAATTTCTCATAAAATGTGATAGAAAAATTTCCAATTATTTCTACAATTTTATTATAGAGATATGCTGAAATTTGTTTTTCTCTTTGACTTTTTGTTAATTTCACTCAATTGTAACCTCAGGAAGTAATTGTAGGGAAGGATAAGACAAAGATCAAATTATTTTGTACATTGGATTTCTCCTTATAATTCTCCCTCGTTGCTATGTTATTTTAAAAATGTGTGATTCTCTTTATTTAATGATAATTTTTCATTTCTCAATGTCTTCAGTTTCAATATGGTAACTATTTGCAATTCTCATTTGTTCTACCCACACTCTTGTAAGTAGTTTTTTTATTACGTTAGAAAAAAAATATTCGAACTGGAGAATGCTAACTGTTTTCTATAGAGGCAATGACAGAAAATAGTTCAATGTTGGCAGAAGGTAGAACTAAGGATATGCGAAGGAAGGTCTGATGGATACTGCCTGTTAACAGATACACAGGGACTTCCGGCAGACTGTCTCCCAATAGAGTTAGTAAGTAGAAATCCATAGTGAGACTGTTAATCAAAGTTGCAGGTACCCAGACAAGGCTATCCTAGGTCATTTCTCTGCACATTTCCCTGTTGGCTATAACTAGCCCAAGATGGAGTCTAATGGACGATGCTTAAAGTTAGGCAAAAAACAGGTTTTTCTTGTTCTTCTGTCTGACACGTCCTTGCCATCATGGGCTTGTCCCAGAAGGCTGCATTAGCAACTGTAATGTGTTCTTTTGTTCATCTCATCTTACCTAGATAGCACCCCCTGCAGGTTTTTGGTTCCTGATTGTCTCCTTCCTATTATTCCTAAGTCCTATTCAATGAATGTGAACAGCCCTTGTAATGTAAACCATGCAAACTTTAAGCTGTATTGCCCTTTGAGATGAGGGAATAAGCGAGTTGGGGTCTGTGTGGAGGTGGTCAGTCAGTCAGTCAGTCAGCTCAAGTCAGTGAGTAAAATGAGTTAGTTCATGTGAGTGAGCTCAGGTCAGCAAGCTCAGGTTAGTCAGTAAAGTCAGTTAGCTGTGGTTAGTCAGCTGCCATGATGAGAACTGCTGCCCCTCCGGCTGGTGATCATTAAAAATATTAATGGATATACATCATGTTCCTGGTGTCTCATCTCTGCGCCTCTGACCCGACAGGACATTCCTGTTTCAGTTCTAAAACAAATTATAGAAACAAATATCCTGGAGTAAGGTGGTAGAACTAGAAGAATAATTTGGTAAGGCAAGAACGAGGAATAGGACTTTAGTGCAGCATTATTCAACTGGGCCCATATGGCCTTCTGGGTCCCCAGGATGTGCATTAGGTGGGCCACAGGGGAAAATATTGCAAAAATGAGGAATCAAGGCATGGTATTAAGAGAGTCACTGGAAGTAAACAATTTTGGAAGGAAACCAAGGGCTGAGATTTGTCAGGGAGCTGCAGAGTCCCCAAGAGTATCAGGGAATGAGTTCACTTTTATCTCAAGGATTAGCATAAGACAGACAAACCAAGAGTTCAGCTAAGTTCCAAAAACCTTTACTAATTACTGATGACAAAACAAGCTCTGCTACTACAATCCAAGATAATGGGATTCCCCAGACCTCTACCTCTTGGTCAGACATCTGACCAGGTGCATAGACCTAGGTCTCCTACCAAAGTGGAGACATCTGCCTTAGTCAGTCCCTTTATATACCCAAAAGCCATAATCCTTTCCTCAGGATGGCTTATGTTAACAAAGATCAATTAATCAGCTTTTAGTTGTACATGTAAGGTGGTGCCACACTTTTGTTTCAGGTCAAAACAAATGATCATGCCTTGGCCTTGTCCCTGCCTCTAAGATTATCTCTTATGTCAAAACCCTGAAGAGAGAAAGAGATGGCTGGTATAAAAGAAATATATCTAAATGGATGTATATTCATGGGAGAATCATAATTTCAAGTCATGGACTTCATGCACTCCAGATAGTACCCACAAGGTTATTTCTACTCTGTACCTGGGTAATTCAGAATGTCTCTGTCCTCTGTTTACTGAAAGGGTTATGTTTACTTTGCCTGAGGGGGACTAGAAAGATTCTTCCTTTGAGTTTGGCAGAGTTGATAAACTATAGTCTCAATGTAGCCAGCGAGGTGGTCTCCTGGTAAATTCTAATTGTCCCGCATGCGCTGGGACCAGTAGGTGCCCAATCTAGATAGCATTAAAATCATAGTAGAGATAATAGTAATATTCCAAAAGTAATTAGTTTAGAGTCAAAATGACTCCTGTAACTGCCACACCTTTCATTAGTGCTTACCCAAAAGAGAGATCTCATTAGCTTGAACCCTGGCTTAGAGACATATAAATAGCTTAAACTGTAACTAGCTTAAACAGCTAAGATCCAAAGCTAGCTAGGGCCTGTCATCCAACAGAGACTGGTTGAGGAATACTGAAATAATTTTTCAAAATTGTAATAATAAAATATAACTATTTAAAATATACTAAATTAATTAGACTCTGGATTCCATGCATGTAGAATTTGTTGAATTCCATAGGATCAAATCTATTCAGGTAGAGTACTGCATTATAATGAATAGCAGGATATGTGTGATCATTTGTACAAACTTTCAAAGTCAATTATAATTATTAAACACAAACATTTTAATAAAAATAATCTTGAGAGTTGCACAATTCTCTTCTCCCAACAAAACATAAATCATCTGAAACAGAACCATAGCAACTGAGAAACATTTAAGTTTCTCAGTTAATAAATGTGCTATTAACCTTAAGTGTGCTCTAAAGTAAAAGAGGATTACATAATTCACATACAATTTAATTTAGTACTCAGTTTATTTATTTATTTTTATTTTTTGGGTCATACCCAGGAATGCTTAGGGGTTACTCATAGCTCTGCACTGAGGAATTACTCCTGGCCATGCTTGGGGAACCATATGGTATGCCAGGGCTCAAACCTGGGTCGACTACATGCAAGGCAAACATCCTACCTACTAGAATATTGCTCCAGCCTCTTAGTACTCAATATATCTTCCTTGGAATACACTGGATGATGGGGTTTAGCTAGCTTGGAATCTTTGATGTTTAATCTATTTACAGTTTATGCTATTTACATGTTCTTAAGTGAGGGCTTAGGCTAATTAGATCTCTCCTCTGTGTAAACACTGTTGGCGGGTGTGGCATTACAAGAGTAACTGAATCAGTAATTTCTGAAATACTATTATAATATCTACTATATTTGAAAGCTATCTAGATTGGACACAATTTTTTTAATACCCACTGGTCCCAGCATGAGACAATTATAATTTACCAGGAGACCACTACCCTGACTATGTGAATCTACCACTTGTATCACTTGTATCACTTCTCTTCCCATTCATCGATTTATTCAAGTGGGGAGCCAGTAACGTCTCCGTTTGTTTGGAATGAGGTACACTATTGTTACTGTGTTTTGCATATTGAATACACCACAGGTAGCTTACTAGGCTCTGTCATGGCTCTGGGCATCCCAGGGGGCCCAGTCTTTTTCTTTGTCAGACCATCACCCATTCAGTGCCAACGGAGAAGAGCCCTGGATGGAGACAATCCTGTCTCCTGTCTGCTACTTGCTGATGCAACCGGACACTGAAGCCACACCTGCAACACCTAAGGGGCAGATAATACCTCAAGAGGCTTGTGCTCCTCTCCTTCATCAGCCTACCTCATGAAACTACTATTTAAGATTAAAAGAAGGGTCATGCATGTGTTTACAATGTGTTTTCTGGCCACAGATACCCCAGGAGAGCAGATACCAGCTTTTTACCATTGAACCCTGCACTCTACTTACCACAAGAGAGACTTCTGTCAAAGTCCACCATCCCAATGAACCCAGAGGAATCCCCACACCAAGATCACTCCTTCTAAAAAGATCATAGTTGGTGATTTTAATGCCATGATAGGACCAAGAAGATCGGTCGAAAAACTCCATATCTGGACCCATGGCCTAGAATGGAATGAACAGGGTGAGAGACTGAGTTCATCATGTCCACCAAGACCATACATGGGAATTTACAGTTCCAGAAGGCTGAATCGAAACGTTGGACATGGGGATCTCCTTTTGGACAGTTCCACAATGAAATTGACCACATAATCTTCAATTGAAGGCTTTGCCTGACAGATATCACTGTCGTCCCAAAATTCCAAATAGAATTGAACCACAGTCTCCTTCGTGCAAAATTCTACTTCACACAACACGGAGAAAAGACTGCAAAGTTTAAGAAGAGAACTCCCAGAATTACCACCAATTGGGAACTCTTTGACACCATTGTGGCAACATGGGAAGAATACAACTGACTGGTTAGCACCTCCATGAATGTGTGAAGAATGCCGAGAGAGAGAAAGACAAAAAAGGATGCCTGTCTTCAGGTTTGTAATGAGTTCAAGATGCCGCTCTGTCTCACATTCATTGATTTACAGAAAGCCTTTGATTTTGTGGAGACCAAAGTGGTCATGAAAGCCCTAGCCAAACAAGGCATTCTAACTCAATACATCAAGGTCCTTCGTGAGCTGTATTACAGATTCGCCACCAGGATCTCACCATTCTACAAGGAAGTTTTGTTGATGTCAAAAGAGGGGTTCGGCAGGGTGATACCATTTCCCCAAAACTCTTCAGTGCCATCCTCCAGAACATCATGCGAAAATTAGAATGGGAAGGAATGGGAGTGAAGATAGATGGTCAGCAACTACACCACCTCTGCTTCGCTGTTCACATCATTCTAATAACACCAAACATTAGTCAAGCACCACAAATTCTGGCTGACTTTGACCGAGAATGTAGAAAGATAGGTCTAAAGCTGAATCTCAGCAAAACTATGTTCATGAAAAATTAACTAGTTCCAGAGGCCCCATTTCTCAACGCTACAAATATCTCTGAATGCAACAGTTATGTATACCTAGGTTGAGAAGTCAACATGATGAATGACCTAAAACCTGAGCTGCGCAGGAGGAAGAAAGCAGCATGGAATGCCTTCCAAAGCATCAAAGAAATAGCTAAAAGTATAAAGAACCTCTGGCTCCAGGCACATCTCTTCAACTCCGCCGTTCTTCCTGCATTAACATACGCCTCAGAGACCTGGGCCCTACTGAAAGCAGGATGAGAATGCTATTCGGGTCTTCCAGAGAGGAATCGAAAGAGCTATGCTTGGAATATCACGCTCACTCAAAGAAAGAAGGATTCCAGAGCTCCGATCTCTGTCGCTATACCAGAGTCAGGGATGCTGTCTCGTTTGCCAAGGCATCAAAAATTCAGATGGGCTGGACATGTAATGTGATTTGGAGACGACCACTGGACTAGAGCCATTACCAACCGGATCCCACGGGATGTCAAAAGATCACGTGGCCACCCACCTGCAAGATGGTCAGACTTCTTAGTCAAGACCCTGGACAAACTGTTTGAGGCTCTTCATATTCCTGAAGCAATCAGATGCCATTGGGCTACACTGACACATGTTAGGGTCAAGTGGAAATGTTACTGGCGCCTGTTTGAGCATATCGATGAATAACGGGATGTCAAGTGATCAAGTGAAGATTTTTTTATGCAAAGTTCATTACTTTTAAAATTTATTTGCATGTAAGTAATTTCCTGTTAGTTACTATTTAACATATAGAACTTATATTTGAACATATCATTTCAATAAATTTTCTGTGAAATTTGAAGACTAAAACTCTGCACAAATACTATTTATTAAAATAGGACATATTTGGGTATGTGTAGTGCATTGTACAAGCTTACTTTATGCTGAAAATAAACTTTTTTGGGCTAAATTGTTATGTTTCAATTAATTAATTTAGAAAACTAAGTGATAGACTCTAACTAATTAACCTAGTTTCTTTCCAACTTTGGAGAAATGCGGACAGAAAAATATATGGACCTTTGCAAGGGAATTTGCTTTTTTTAGGAGTTTTCTGTTTTCCACTCTGCCTAATCTGCAACCCCCATTTGGTACTGTGACCCCTCCCTCCAACTCCACTTCACCTCTGGCACTGGCCTCAAATCAGTCACCGAATCTACTGTTCCCTATCTGTGACCAGTTAACAAATTATATCAGGAAAAATAAAAACTATTTCACTCTGCAGAACAGCAGAAACCTTTGAGAAAATGTGCCTTATGTAGTTTTAGAACTGAAAATAGTTTTACTGCAGAAAATTTTTGAAAATTATACTTTTGAAATATTTTAATGACCTAATTTCTTCATCACATCAGAGAAAATCTGACCTATTTATAAATGCCATTATAATTTTCCTCTATAAAGAAAATGCTTGAATTGACTCTGCTTCACTTTATTCAATTAATGCTTAAAAAAAAGTTTTGGGTTAAACCTAGCTGTGTTTAGAGTTTACTCCTTTGCTACACCCAACTATTACCCTAGAAATGCTCAGGGGTGCTGCAGATTGAACCTGTGTTGGCTGCATATAAGGCAAGTGTGCTGGTCCCTGTTCTATCACTCCTGTTCCATTACTAAATGAACTTTAACACCATTGGCTAACAGGTTATCTCTCTCTCTCTCTCTCTCTCTCTCTTCTCTCACACACACACACAATTTAGTTTGCTTTTCAAAATCAGAAAATGGACATAATGTAGCTTGTAAAATCAGAAACTTGGGCATGATAAAGCCTTTAAAATTATGTTCTTTAAATATTCATTTAAGTTAAAATATTTATAAATCAGAAAAAGTTGCATTTTATATAAATATAGGTTCCTATATATAATATGATACAGCAGTAAGTGATATCTATAAATAACTGAAACACAATAGTAATGTACGTCAGTTATTTGAAAGGCATGTCTAACATTTTCATTGCTACTTGTCAACAATTATTATCAAATATATTTCTTAAAGCATTAAATATAATAAATAGAATGCAAAATATATTAATGCTCCAAACAATTCACATTTATGTACCACTTATTTTCAAATTAGAACTTAAACTCTTTCCACTTGGCACCCTGTTCAGTCAAAAAAATCTAACACAGGTGAATTATCAACAGAAACATTTCATATTAATTACAACAGTTGAGACTGAATTAATTTTTGGTTTTGCATGCACAAAAACCCTTTTGCTCATTCCAGTTCTTTTCATAACCATAACATTCAATTTCATAACCCTGAAGCAATGTCCTAGATTTCAAACAAAAATATATAGGTCATAGTATTTTGGTGGCAATTTGGGGAAGAGGACAGATGACTAAAATTTCCAATGGGTTGTTTAAATCTTGCTGTAAACAGTGTAACAGAGTATAGCTACTTAGTAGAGATAGTGAATAAAGAAAGATAGGAAATATGTATAAACTTTGGTTTCTGCATTAGAGTTCGGGGGGAGATCAGCAGATGGACTTGTCTAATGTCATAGGAAGCAGACAGTTCATATCAATAGCCAAACAATTAAAAGAAATAAAAGGAGTGATTTAGATCCATACAAATATTGCAGTCGGCTACACCAATGTCCCCACACAAAGACAACTATGGAGGAAATATATTCCATAGATAAGATAGAAGCCTGTGACTTTTGTAACTGAAAATAAAAGAGAAATGCTTTCATTTTTTTGTTTTCTGTTTTTTAAGAATAAATTGTTTGATTCAATCAAAGGAATTACTTAAGTGCAAATAGTAGTAAAGAAGGACATTGTGGCACACTTTAAATATTTCTATGCCAAAAACTGTTTAAGTAGGCTGAGAAAATGGGGCTAGTATACCAAACCCTTGGCAACAAGTAAGTGTATTTTTTTAATTTACAGTATATAGAGGTATATGACATATCTCTTCGGTGTATGACAGTACTCTTTGGCATATACATATCTCTCTTTGGTATATGACAATACTCTCTTCATGGTACTTCTTTGGTGTACCTCCTTTCTGAGTCACACCCTACAGCGAAGCCTATTTCAAGCCCAGGTATGCTTGAACCACAGACACAGATACACGGGGCAGAGCTGCTACAGGCTTTCCCTGTGCTCAACTTATCATGAGTTGCCTGGGAGGGAAGGTGAGTTCTAGCCCTGGCCCGCCATCTCAATAGAGCCTCACAACAAGCCAGAGGAACTCCCTCACCATTAGAGCCACCATTTTCAACATCCAGACTCCACAGCTCATCAGAGATCCAACAAAGAGAAAAGTGGATCTCTTCCTATTTCATCAGTATATGCACGACCTGTGAGCCTACTACCTAGAGTATCCCACCCACATGGCAGAGCCTGGCAAGCTACCTGTGTCGTATTTGATATGCCAAAAACAAGTAACAATTATAGACCTCATCCCCATGATCTGAAAATATGGTTTGAAGCTCTTCATGTTCCTGATTCAAGCAGATGCTCTTGGGCTATACTAGCATGCTACAAGAAGTATGGAGATGTTACTGGTGCTCACTCGAGCAAATTGATGAACAATGGGAAGATAAGTGACAAGTGATATGACATATCATTCCCCATAAAGTTATGACAATAACATTGATAAAATATATGCATAATATACATTAAATAATACTTCATAATCATTTATACTTTATTAAAATTGTATGTAAAAAAGGAAGTATGATTATATTGTCCATTAGGAGACTGAGGTCCAAGGATTGCATATAGTTTTCAATTAGGTACCTTAAAGAACAACACAAATAGGAACACTATTTATGGAACAATATAGACAGGAGCAAAGTGTCAAACTTAAAAGAAATATAAAAGAAATTTTTCAATACAACTATTGATTATAATTGAATTAATTGACTAGGAAAAGCACTAATTAGATCATGTAAAATTTGTATGCTGCTACGATGATTTACAAATGGGTAAAGTTGATTTAGTTCTTCTGAAATTGAAATCCTTATTAAAAGATCTTTTTCCCAGTGGTTACAAGTAAAAAGAACTCAAGAAAATGATTACTTCCTTTCTCCTGGAAGAGTAGAGGAGTAGGATGAGATGCATTGTTTATTAATTTTAACAATTTGTTATGTAATCCTTGTATCTCCATGTACCATTTTGCTTGTTTGTTTTGATTTTTGAAGACACCCAGAAGTTCTGAGCTTACTTCTAGGTCTGTGCTCAGGGATCACTCCAGACAAGATCAGGGCACCATAGGTTGTCAGGGATTGAATCCGTATTGACTGCAAAACAAGGTAAGCATACTACCTGCATTATGATCTCTCTTGCATGTTCCATGTACTCTTTTTTAAATTTTATTTTTTTACACTTGATCTTGGGTTTTGGCCATATAGTGTTCCAGCACCCATCCCTCCACCAGTGCCCATTTCCCACCACCAATGTCCCCACTTCCCTTAACCCTCACCTAGCCTGCCTCCGTGGCAAGTTCTCCATCTCTTTTCTCTCTTTCTCTTTCTCTCTCTTTCTCTCTTCCCTATCTTACATATTGTGGATTGTAATACATATACTACATGAACATTTTTGTAAATATTAAAATAAAATAAATAGCATTAAAAATAAATTAAAATGTATGAAATAAAAAAAGAATTTGAGCTGTATTCAAGACAGATTTACAGTGTGAGTCCAGCTGAGTTAAAATTTGAAAATAAACAAAAATAAAATCTTCAGAAAATAGAATTCAGAGACTCTTTAGAATATATAAGATATCTGACCCCCACTACATGAGGCCGCCATTTTCCACATCCAGACTTCCCTCTCATCAGAACTCCATCCAGCAGAAGAATCTATTAAAGCCCAGCTCATTGTACCCACCCTGAAGCAGTCTTTTCAATTTTGGCCCAGGTATGCTGATCCAGAGACTCACAGACATGGGGCAGAGCTGCTACTGGCTCTCCTTGTATCCAGCCATTCACGAGGCACCGGGAGGGATGGCGGGTTCTAGCCCTGGCCTGCCACCCCAGCAGAGCCTTACATCAAGCCAGACAAACCCCCACTCCATGAGGGCCGCCATTTTCCACATCTGGATTTCCGCCTTGTCAGAACTCCACCCAGTAGAAGAGCCTATTACAGCCCCGCTCATCGGACCTACCTTGCAGCAGTCTTTTTTCAAGTTCGCACAGGTATGCTGATCCAGAGACTCACAAACATGGGGCAGAGCTGCTACTGGCCTCTCCCTGTGCCCAGCCGCTCATGAGGCATCTGGGAGGAATTGTGGGTTCTAGCCCTGGCCCACCACCACAGAAAGAGCCTTGCAACAAGCCAGACGTCCCCCACTCCATAAGGCCACCATTTTCCACATCCGACTTCCCTCTTGTCAGAACTCCACCCAGCAGAAGGGCCTATTTCAGCTCAGCTTGTGCAGCTGCTTGCAGTCGCGCAGTTCATCTATAAATGCTGGATTTAGAGGTGACTACTAGAGTATGCCACCCACACGGCAGAGCCTGGCAAGCCTCCCATGTCATATCTGATTTGTCAAATACCAGTAACAATTATAGACCTCATTCCCATGACCTGATGGAATGGTTTGAAGCTCTTTATGTTACTGAAGCAAGCAGGTGCACTTGGGCTCTACTAGCATGAGACAGGACATATGGAGAAGTTAATGGTTCCTGCTAGAGCAAATCGATGATGAATGGGAAGACACTGATACAGTGGCACACTTGATCTGAGCCAAAAAGGCCAAGAAGTGATAAATTTTACTTTTTAATAAGTCTTGCATTCACATCCTGTGGTGGTCAGTGGTCACTCCTGGCTCTGCCATCAGGATCAATCTTGGTAGACATGGGGGACTATATGTGGTGGTGAGAATTAAAATTGGGTGAGCCACATACAAGGCAAGAACCCTCCATAGACTTTTGTTACTTTCATGGTTTCATATGCTGATTCAAATATTCTTCCCATAACTGTTTAGCACAATCTCTCTAGCATCAGTTTCTTTTAACTGATAAACATCTACTTGATGATTATATAACATCTACAACATCTCATATTTATTTTTTCATATACAGATAAATACATGTTTGCAAGAATAGTTCTTGCAATTTGTTTTGATATTTTATGGGGGCCAAATCTGCAGTGTATAAGTCTTTGTCCTGATTAAGCTCAGGGACTCTGTGGGTCATCTGGGATTGAAACTAAATGTGCTACATTCAATTATACCCATTTACTATCTCTCAGGCTCAGTTTTATCAGGTTTTTTAAGTGAACCATATAATTTCAAATAGTTTTAGCGAATAACCTTGAAAAAAATGACTCCAAATGTCCCAAAATTCATTGTTTATTATGCATTGCATTTGATATCACTTAAAATGTGTGTTAGTGCTTGTGTTGTGTGAAGGGGGTGGGGGGGTGTCATTATATTCTAAAAAGTTAGATGACAATATAGCAGAATCAAATTGGCCAAGAAAAAAGTTATAAAGAAAGTAATAATATGCAAACCCTTGAGGCATTGCATTCAGTATGTCAGTGGTTACCAAGTGTGATCCCTAAATTAGAGACATTTACTTGAGAAATTATTAGTAATGAAATCCTCAGGTCCCCAACTGTGTCTCACTAAGAGAAAAACTATGAGACTTATTTGTATTTAAAAACCTTCAAATAATTTTATTACAAGATCTGAACACTATTGCTTCTTAGGCTTCTGTATTGAAATGTTAACCCCCACCCCAATTTATTTTATTTTATGTACTTTTTTTTGTTTTGGGGCCACACCCTGCAATGCTCAGGAATAACTCCAGACTCTGCACTTAGATATCGCCTCCTGGTGGTGATGGGGAGACCATATGGGCGTGCCACAGAATTGAACTCTGGTTCTATGGTTGGCAATACTTAGGAAAGCTCCCTGCTTGCTGTACTATGTCTCCAGCCACCCTACTTTTAATTAAAAATTAAGTTTGCAATTTACCTGTCACATAGATACAAAGTGAAGTGAAAAATGTCCACAGTCTGTTTATTCCAAATTATAAATATCACATATTTTCATATGTATAGATTATAGTGTAGGAGGTGGAGATTTTAGGATATCTCCTAAAATGTGTGTATATGTATATTGTGTATATATATCATATATATATAAAATATATATCAGATGAAAGATAGCTACCCATATTTGAAGGACAATGGCACCGCATGAGGGAAGCCATATAACAATAAACAAAAGGGGTGTATACTGGAAATCTACATCCGTGCTTTATGATTACAATACACCTTTCAGCTTTCTGAATTTATAAGGTCTACATAGATGATTGCTCAAGTAAATCTTCATGCATCAGTCTGCTTTTTAAGTATTCCCATTTTATGTGTACACAATATGTAATGTGCCTATTATTAAAACGTTCAATTGTTTTCAATTTTTATAATTTCAGTTTCTCTATATAGCTTAATAAAGGAGACATATTATGGATTATATAAAACTGCTTTTCTATCCTATAGGTATTGTTATAGTGCATTAAAACTACTCCAGAATTCGGTGATATAAACAAAAATATTTATTGTCACAGCCACATGTCTGTTGTTGGGCTGTTTGTTTATCTTGGCTGAATTCAGCTGGGCTTTGCTCCAAACTTTTCATTGGGTACATGTATCATCTAAATATGTCTCCTTGGAGGAAAGAACTGATTTCAAAAAAATAACCAAGCAGAAAATAAGATGGCTCTTAACTTCTAGGCTAAGAAGTGACACATTATAACTTCCACCAATGTTCCTTGCCTAAATCAAGTTGCATGGCTAAAAACACTATTGATGAAGATTCACACTCTGTCTCCATAGGTAGGACTTTTAATCTTAAGACAAAGAGTTTGGACAGGCAAAGTGGTAAAAAACTTGAAGGAATATAGCAACTTATCATGGGCTTCATGTAAGTTTGGAAATATTTTATATTCTGTTTCTCCCCTAGTAGAAGGAAACACAATTTACTTTAATCATAGTAAACCTCTAAGAGGTCTTTTAAGAAACATAAATCTGGTCAGCATTGTAAAAAGGAGAGTTTTAAGAATTTTACATCATAGTGCTCTGTGTATATAAGTATATATGTATGTAGGCAAATAGAGTCTTGTTTGCCAAGGCATCAAAAATCAGATGGGCTGAACATGTAGGGATTTGTAGATAACCGCTGGACTAGAGTCATTACCGACTGGATCCCACAGACATCAAAAGATCATATGGCCGCTCACCTGCAAGATGATCAGACTTCTTCGCCAAGATCCTGAACAAACGATTTGAGGCTCTTCATATTTCTGAAGTAAACAGATGCCATTGGGCTACTCTGGCACGTGATAGGGTCATGGAAAGTTACTGGTGCCCACTCAAGCAAATTGACAAATAATGGGATGTCAAGTGATCAAGTGATCTATATTTTGTGTGTATATATATGCATATATGTATATACATACATATAATCATGCATATGTGTTTCAATATCTCACTATACTGTGGTTTTAGGAATCATATAAGAAATAAGTTTTGTCAAAAAAGAATCCCATTTCATGTGAATTAAAACCTAAGGACAAGGGAGCTCCGACCTCCGTGGCTGTTCCAGAGTCTCGCTTGCCAAGGCATCGAAAATCAGATAGGCTGGACATGTAATGCGATTTGGAGATGACCGCTGGATTAAAGCCATTACTGAATGGATCCCAGGGGATGTCAAAGATCACGTGCAGGATGGTCAGACTTCTTGTTCAAGACCCTGAACAAACGGTTTGAGGCTCTTCGTATTCCTGAAGCAATCAGGTGCCATTGGTCTACATTGGCACGTGATAGGATCAAATGGAAATATTACTGGCACCCACTAGAGCAAATCGATGAATAACGGGATGTCAAGTGATCAAATGATCAAGTGTAGTTAAATAGTAAAGTGTACAAATCCAAAAAATCAAAGATTAGTGGCAATTTCTTTATAAAACAAAAATATTATTCTGTTCTCTTATATTTTATGTCCTGGTATAGTAGACTACTGCAAGAGATTTGATTTTCAGCACAGTGCAAAGTGCTTTCAAATGCACATCTGAAATATTTCTCTAATTCCATGTTCTTCTAATACATATTTTATTTATTGTCTCATTTGGTGAAAGTTGTCTAACTGATATTAAAAAGAGAAATACTTATAGTAAGTTCACTCTTTCTAATGTTTCTCCATATTTGGCCTGTGGAAAAACAATCAGACAAGAATTTTAAATTAAAACTTTGTTGTACATAAAATATTTACTATTAGCTCTAGAGTTTGAGCAAAATTTTATTATATCACCAGACTGAAGTTTCTGCATTCAATTTTATTTCTCAATTCTTGAAATTATTTTTAGTGTAATGAGATGGTTTCCTTAATAATACTGGGTACATGAGAATATATAGGAAAATAATAGTGAATTTCTGACTTAATTTAAAGCTACATTTCACTTGTAAAAACATTTCCTTGTCATAGTTCACTTTTTAGAATGTTTAGGGGAAAAAACTTTAAATCCTTGCCATTCCTCTACAAAAACAAACAAAATAAAACATATATACCTCTCACAAAAGTATATCTCTACAAATTATATATTTAAATGAATTTGCTGATCAATGGGACATTTTATCAACTGTGGGTATTGGGTATTTAACTATCTAATATCATCAGATGAATATTATAAAAGACTGTAAGACTTATGTCAATAAATATTTTATTCAGATTGTTCACAAAGTGTATATGATATGTTCACAAAGTTTATAAATTTGTTCACAAAATTTATAAACTATGTTCACAAAGTTTATACATCAAAATTTATATGATAATTATAGTCATGTTGTAGTGAATTATAGTAGCAATAACTTTTCTACATGATAAAGAGTCTATTGCATACTTTCTTGTCCTTTTTTCCCGAGAGTTGGTATTAACAAATGATAAGAAGTAGAAAAGCCAACAAAGATTTTATGAGGTGGACATACAGAAAAAAAGATTTGTAATTATTTGGATGCAGCACTTTTGATAGTGATGATAAAAACTTTCATTGGGCATTGTCAAATTTGTGAACTTCTTTCATAACTTCATTTCTCCTAACAGCTGCATAGTATTCCATTGTGTAGATGTACCACAGTTTCTTTATCCAGTCATCAATGATCGGGCACTCTGTTGTTTCCAGATTCTGGCTATTGTGAATAATGCTGCTATGAACATAAAAGTAGGGTTCATGTTTCCGCTGCGTGTTTTTAGCTTCCCAGGGTATATTCCCAGGAGCTGTATGGCTGGGTCACATGGGAGCTCAATTTCTAGTCTTTGGAGGACAAATGGATGGACATGGAGAGAAGCATGTTGAGTGAAATTAGCCAAAAGGAGAGAGACAGATATAGAATGACTGTATTTATTTATATGACATATATATATATATACACACACACATATTTATATACATATTATGATACCAATATCCAAGGTCAGGCTAAAGGTGGATCAGGAGGTCTTGTCAAAAGTGGAAATGACCACAAACGTGTGGGAGCAGATGCTAGGTAAGACAGAGAATGGAACAGTGTGCCAATAATTGTCAAAAGTGCTATTACCACATAGAACTAAGCAGTAAATACACATGATAACCTCTAAGTATATATATATATATATATATATATATATATATATATATATTTACAATCCACAATGTGTAGGAGAAGGAAGAGAGAAGAACAGAGAGACAGAAAGAGTAAGAGAGAAAATAGATAAAGAGCCTGTCATGGAGGCAGGCTAGGGGGAGCGAAGAGGGAATCAGGGACATTTGTGGTGGGAAATGGACACTGGTGGAGGAATGGGTGCTGGAACACTGTATGGCTGAAACCCAAACATGAACATTTTTACCATGGTTTATCTCATGGTGGTATAATATAATATATCAAAAATTGTGAACTTCTCAGAGTTGACATTGTATTTATAATGCCCTTTGTATGTATGCTTCCATGGGCCTTGAAATTCCTGAATTTAATGCCGCTCTTTGAAAATGTTGACTGAGAATTCTGCTATGAACTGGCATAGTAGATTACTGCAAGAGATTTATTTTCAGCAAAGTGCAATGTACTTTCTAATGCATATCTGAAATTTTTCTCTAATTCCATTTTCTTCTAAAACATTTTTACTGTTGTCTCATTTAGTGAAAGTTGTCTAACTGATATAAATAAAGAAACATTTATAGTAAGTTTGCTCTTTCTAATATTTCTCTCCATTTGACCTTTGGAAAAAACAATCACAGACAAGAATTTTAAAATAAAACATTGTTGTTCATAAAACCTGTACTACAGGAAGAAAAAAGGGAAAGGACACATCCACATTTTTAATGTCAATATAACAGGCCTTTTTTTATATCTATTTACAAAAATTGGCTTGTTACCATAAGGAGAAATGGGATCTCATTATATAAAATAGGGGAGTGAAGACCTAATAACACTAAATAGAAGAATAGAAGCTATAATCCTATAGCCAAGATATAGTATTTCATGCATCCAAAAAATCTATTGCAGTAGAATGTTTGCAATGATTAAAAAAGGAATATTTTATAAAGAATAAAATTATATCTTTATCTGTTCAAGAAGCCTAATGCTTAATTACTGGAGAAAATTCAGAATTTTATTAAAAGGGTAAAAAAAATTATTTTATTAGCTGAGATTTATAGTCATTATAATACATAATATGAATTCATGTTAATTATGAAGACATCTGTTATTTTCACCAAACTCTAAGAAATGACTAAAGCTATAACATACAAATAGTATTTTCTAAATGATTTAAAATAAATGGTTTTCATTTTAATTTCTATTGTTACTTACTTTTAAAAATATATAAAATAATTTTTATAAAGAAGGAGCTATAGAGCAAATAATAGGTGAGTGCATTCCTACAAGTGCAGAAATCAGCAAATAAAGAATAGAGACAAGACTGTTGTTTCTCAGGATCTTCATAATTCTTGAGAATGTAAACATTATCTGTTCTACAAAATTATTGAGTGGCATAATGAAGAAAAAGCACATTAATTAGAATTATGCCTGAATTTTAAACCCTCCAAGCTTCAGTATAATTATCTGCAAACTAAAGCTCATACCTCACTGTTGTACAAATTAAATGAGGGATGATAAAATGCCCGTGACACTTTATAGCAGAGTTTGACAAATACCAGACTTTTAAGAAAAGATATTTTTGCTCTTATATTCTTATAATCTTACTAACCAAAATGTTATACATGTTCAATTGATAATTTGAGTACATCCTATATAGAAGGTAATATTCTCATTTATGTGATGGATAGGAATAAAAATATACAATACTTTAAAATGTACCTCAGTTCATAAGGTCATAATCATATTGATCTACTACTGTGGAATGTTTAATATATTTTCATGTTAGAAATTTTAACCTGGAGGGAATGTCTTTCCACATCCTAAATGCATAAGTATTTCATGCATTAATTTGGAATTCTGGGTTCTTGTGCAGGATTAGATTAGTAGGATATCTTTAAAATGAAAACAATGTCCATCCACTACAGACCCACAGCTGAGCCACACGGCCCCACCTGCAAGCAACCCATGGAGCTGACCTCTAGGTAATGGGCTCAGCCAGAATCTGGCCAAGTCCAACATTGCTCCAAGGGTTGGCTCACACGTGCAGGGAAGGGGCCATGCTGGTTGGACTTGGAGTGGAGATTTGGGCTCCTCTGCCGTTTCCTCCACCCCCCCATGCCTGCTACCCCGGAATAGAGACCCACACCAGAGCCACAGGTCAGTAGGTGCGTGGCTTCAGAATGGCCACACGACATTCTCAGATAGTACTGATTTTAGGGTCAGGTCCTTCCCATCTTTCACATTTATACACTGTATACAGTTCTAGGCAGTTTCCTACTGATACCTGTCATGCCAGTAAGCCTAGCAAGAAGCCAGAGCATACCACATATCATGAGGTCAGTCATTCTCAACATTCAGACTTCATAGTTCCTCAGAGCTTCACACAAGAGAAAACCTGATCTTTCCCCTTTAAGTTTCATCAGTAAATGCTTGAGATGAGAGCCTTCTACTGATAGTATACCACCTACACGGCAGATCCTGGCAAGCTACCAATGTTTTATTTGACATTCCCAAAACTAGTAACAATTATTGACCTCAATTCAATGACCTGAAGAATGGTTTGAGGCTATCCCTGTCCCTGGAGCAAGCAGATGCCCTTGGGCTACACGTGCTTGCTCCAGGACGTATGGAGATGCTACTGGTGCCTGCTCGAGATGAACAATGGGAAGACAGTGACAGTGAAGACAATGTATTATTGTCTGTATAGTAAAATAAAAGTACCAGTAACAATGTGATATTTATCTGTCTCCTTCCTGAACACACAGAAATATAGAAATTACAGAGGTAGTACTGTATTCCACACAAAGTAGAAAGTTTGCAAAATTACTTGAATCACTTTTCTTCCCATTGTTGCTCAAGCAGGCACCAGTAATGTCTCCATGCATTCTGTCTCGTACTAGTGTATCCCAAGGGCATCTGCTCGCTCCAGGAACACAAAGAGTCTCAAACCTTTCGCTCAGGTCATGGGAATGAGGTCTATAATTGTTACTGGTATTTGGCATATCAAATACAACACGGGGATCTTGCTAGGCTCTGCTCGGGAAACGGAATGCGAGGATTTAACAGGCCTGAATCCCTGGACTGTCTCCAGGATCAGTTTATATTACATTAGTTGGCTTCTGTGTCTGCACCCAAATCCTCCCTGACCTGCATCAGTCAGAGATTTTTTTTTTTCTTTTTTGGGTCACTCATCCATACTCGGGGGTTATTCCTGGCTCTCCTTTCAGGATTTACTCCTGGCTGTGCTCGGGGGACCATATAGGATGCCGGGGACTCAACCCAAGTCGGCCACATGCAAGGCAAATGCCCTGCCCACCGTGCTATCACTTCAGCCCCAGTAAGAGAGATCTTCTAAGCTGTTTGACTGGGGCTGGAGCAATAGCACAGCAGGTAGGGTGTTTTTCTTGCACACGACTGACCTGGGTTCGATCCTGGCCATCCCATATGGTCCCCCCAAGCACCGCCTAGGAATAATTCCTGAGAGCATGACCCAGGAGTAACCCCTGAGCATTGCTGGGTGTGACCCAAAAAAAAGTAAAACACACACACACACACACCACACACAAACACAAAATAAGCTGTTTGAATTGGGCCTGCTTCAGGCTCGTTTCCCCCTTAAATATTTATTTGGCTTGCTTTGTCTCTGCTTGCTTTTGCACTGTGGAAAAGCTGTTTTGTCTTAGATATGTACTTTCTTTCTTTCTCTCCCCTTATATCTAGGTTTCGTTCAATAAAAGAACCTCTGAGTCTAGACTGATAGTACAGTGGGGAGGGCCCTGGATGGGTTCAATATCTGGCATCCCATATGACCCCCTGACAGGAGTAATCCCTGAGTGCCCAGCCAGAAGTAAGCCCTGAAAACCTCAGGGTGTGGCCCCCAAAGCTAAAACAAAACAAACAAAAAAGTTTCTTGTTTCACTAAAAGATTAAATCCTGGGGGCCAGGAGTGATTACACAATGGGTAGGGCTTGCTTGTGGCTGACTTGGTTTCAATCTCTGGCATCCCATATGGTCCCCCCAGCACCCCCAGGAGTAATTCCTGAGTACAGAGCCAGGAGTGACCCAGTGAGCATCACTGAGTTTGACACAAAAAAAGCAAAAAAAAAAAAAAAAAAGAATAGATTAAAAAATAGAAAATGAAATAGATTAAGTCATTGTCTGATTCAAATGATATTCCCTTCCCTGCTATAGTTTCCAGTCACTTCCCATGCTAGGAAGATCCTTCTAATCATGTTCTACACTGCCTCCCTCATCAAGCCACCTCTCTACCTTTTATTTATTTAATTAATTTATTTTTTTTGGTTCACCCCTGGTGATACTCAGGGGTTACTCCTGGATCTGCACTCAGGAATTACTCCTGGTCGTGCTTGGGGGACCATGTGGGATGCCGGGATGGAACCTGGGTCGACCATGTGCAAGTCAAGTGGCCTGCCTGCTGGACTATCACTCCGGGCCACCTCTCAACTATTTTGAATGGGGAAGTAGTGGCATCCCTTGTACAAGCTATTCCTCTCTTTAGGTTCTTTGCATATGTTGCCTTTATTTTTAGAAATTTTCATGGGGGACCGATATAGTGGGTATACCAGTACTCCATGTAGGACCGGTATAGCGGAGTCAGGCGCTTGTCCTCCTGAGGCTGACTATGTTCATTTCAAGATTCCTGGCACCCCATTTGGTTTCCTGAGTGTCACCAGGAGTGTGGCCTGAGTATGGCCAGGTGTGGGCCTAAAACAAAGACAAAACAAATAATAGGGGCTGGGGTAGTAGTATAGCAGGCAGGGCATTTGATCCACCAGGAGTGATCCTTGAGCATAGAACCAGGAGGAAGCCCTAAGCACTGCTGGGTATGCACCCCCGCCAATCCCCAGAGTATCTTGTGGACCCAGGTTAGATCCCCGGCATCCCATATGGTCCTTGGAACACTATCCAAGGACCATATTGCAAAATTACATGATATGTTATTTTTGCAAAAAATGATATGATATGCAAAAATGATTAATGATATATGTTTGCAAAAAATATTGCAAAATTACATGATGTTTATATTTACAATAAAACACACATTTAAAATGACTAAAAACAATGTTTATGAGTAAAAGAGAAAATTGATGTTCATTGATAAGTAGAAAGACTTCATATTTAAAGCATGGCAGTAGACAACTAACTTGTAGAGAAAAATGCTAAAACATGCTTATAAC
>JAJIBD010038358.1:67500-76586 GCA_021461705.1 Cryptotis parvus
ACAGCATTATACTTAAATTGATATTGTGATTTAGTTAATATTTAAAACTCACTGTTTTCAGTTGCTAGGCTCTAAATGAGAAAGTGAAGTTACATGTTACAAAGGCTGCTTATAAATTTTAATTCATATTTTTAATATCTCTTATTTGGAATACATAGACCAGATGTATTTAAAGTCATAAGTTCACTATATATACAGTCTCCTTGGACCTCCTTCAATTAGAAATATGATTTCCTGGTGTAGAGATTCTGCAAGGGTTAAGATCTTACCTTTAATGCTACCAACCCTAGTTCAATCCCCAGCACCATGTATGATCCCTTGAACACTGCCAGGAGTGATACCTAAACACAGAGCCAGAAGTATTGCCTGAGTTTAGAAAGGTAGGGCCCAAACAGGCATCTCTGACGATGAGGAGGAGGAAGAGGAGAAGGAAAGGAGTATGATTTACTTAGAAATTAAGTAAAAGTATTAGTTCATTATGTTGATTTAATAAATAAAACAAAACATGCCTTATATTAATGAGGAGAAGTATATCACTACATACATTTTAGAAACATACTGCTTTTATATTTTTGTACAGCATTTTAGTAATTTAGTGAAATAATTTCTAATGCATCTATTTAATTTTGTATACTTTTTTGTCATTTTCTTTGCCTTTTTTTGGTCATTTTCTTAAAGTTTTATTTTTTGGTAAATGATGACAATGTCAATTGATGCTTTCTTCTGATTCACAAATGTGCAAACTATTACAACTAGCCAGAGCTAACACTAGAAATAAAAATCTATACAGTAAATAAAAAGAACTTTTAAAATAAAACACTACACAAATGTGGCTATATACTTTGGGAATATTCAAGATATGAAATAATATAAATTGAAAAATGACATTACTGTGAGCATCAGAATTTTATTCTGCCAAAGTGATGTAAACCAGCTTTTTAACATTGAAAATAAAAAGATTTTATCTTAATCATGGTAAGGAAAAATATATGAAGAAATGTCCTTGATACTATATGATCTACATAAAATTTGAATAATCTCTAGTGTAAATAATATAATTAGAATAATAAATTTTAATTCTACATGCCAGTTATTTATCTAAGGATGAATCAATTTTATGATGCACAATTTGCATTTCTACCTCTTTGATATTCTACTTTTTATACCCCTTGGACCATGTAGCAGAAGTGAAGAATTTTTCATTCTTTACTTTGTTGTATTATTGCTGAGAAAAATCACACGTCAAACTTTTGTTGAAATAAGTTAGAGCCAATTTTTGACAATGAAAGTGTTCTCAAAGTATCCATAAAAATAGCCTTTGGAAAAATAGCCAGCAGCAGCAAAACCCCATGGGAAAGCTGTGTTACAACACAAGTAAGATAATGGTGTTTCAAAATTTAATTAAGTCTGAAGGATTAAGTAATGTAAAGAATTTATTTAAAGCTATTTTTTATGGAATAGGAAAAGGATTAGAAGAAGACACAGTAAATAATTGCTTTCCAATGAAACATAATTAAGAGAGCTAATAAGTCTGGTATGGGCAGCAAATTTAGATAATGTTCAATAAAATTTACCTTATAACTGAAGTTAGATTGTTAATCATAATAAGTAATGCATCTTTTCATATTTCTAAATCCTCTCAAGTTTATCTCTAAAGCTGTCTTATATAACACTGCTTTTTGTTATCTTAGAGATAATGTACAGCCTACAAATCTACATAAAAATAATTATTTTATATAACTAGTGTAAAACATAGACCATAACTGTGATATCTGAATTGCAAGATCACTGTTAATTTATAAATATTAATAAAGTACAAAAAATAAGAATTAGTTAAAAGGAATTTTAAAATTGATCATATATATTTCTTTTTTTTTTTTAATTTATTTTATTGAGTCACCATGCCATACAGTTAGAAGGCTATTCATGATTGAGTTTCAGTCACACACTGTTCCAACACCCATCCCTCCACCTGTGCATGTTTCCCACCACCAATGCGCCTCTTTTGTCCTCCTGCCTCCCCGACCCCTATCACTCAGCCTGTCTTTATGGCAAGTACTTCTTTCTCAGCCCCCCTCACAACTGTATTGCATTATAGTTGCCAATACAGATACTGAGATGTTACCATGTTTGTTCCTTTGCCTATTCCTGCATGGCAGTTCTTATAGAGTGGTCATGTACCACTGTCGTAGTGGTCCCTTCCCTATCCCAAATGCTTTGTCCCAAGATTTTGAAATAGGTTTTCAAGCATGGACCACACCTCCTCATTTGGATAAAGAAGAATACAAAATGTTACTGGCGGCCACTCAAGCAAACCGAGGAATAACGGGATGTCAAGTGATCAGAGTGACAATAATAATGGCGATTATTATTAGAAACCTCTATCTCTACTGTCCTTGGATATTGGTTTTTTTTTTATTTATTTATTTTATTTTTTTTAATTTTTTTTTTATTATACCACCGTGAAACACACAATTACAAAGGTGTTCATAATTGGTTCTTGGTAATACAGTATTCCAGCACCCATCCCTCCACCAGTGCCCCCATTTCCACCACCAATGTACCCCTCCCCCTCCCGTCCCCTCACCCGCCTTAATAGCAGGTACCCCAGTTTCCTCTCTTCTCTCTTCTCTCTCTCTCTGTCTCTGCATCTCTCTCCCTCTTATTTTACACATTATGGCTAGCCCTGCAGATATTTAGAGTTTATCACTTAAGTCTCTTTGTGTATATTCAGTGGTGAGTTTTAATCTGCCATTACCATTTCCCATATTTATTAAAACACTGGTATCTTATATCCTATTAATGAATGCAGTCATTCTATATCTGTCCTTTTCCTTCTGACTAATTTCCACTCAGCATGATAGACTCCATGTCCATCCATTTGCAGGTAAATTTCATAATTTCATCCTTTCTGACAGCCGCATAGTATTCCATAGTGTAGATGAACCACAGTTTCTTTTAGCCAGTCCTCTGTTCTTGGGCATTTAGGTTGTTTCCAGATTCTAGCTATAGTGAATAGCCAGAGATGAATAAAGAAGTACAGATAGTGTTTCTGCTATGTGTTTTTCGGTCTCTAGGGTATATTCCCCAGGAGTGCTATTGCTGGATCAAATGGGAGCTCCAATATCTAGCTTTCGGAGGAATGCCCATATTGTTTTCCCAAAAGGGCTGGACCAGTCGGCACTCCCACCAGCAGTGGATGAGAGTCCTTTTTTCCCCCACATCCACGCCAGCACCGGTTGTTCTTGCTGTTTTGGATGTGTGCCAGTCTCTGTGGGGGGTGAGATGGTACCTCATTGTTGTTTTGATTTGCATCTCCCTGATGATTAAAGATGAAGAGCACTTTTTCATATGCCTTTTGGCCATTCGAATTTCTTCTTTTTTGGAAGCTTCTGTTCATTTCTTCTCCCCATTTTTTGATGGGGTTGGCTGTTTTCTTCTTGTGGAGTGCTACAAGTGCCTGATATATTCTGGATATTAACCCCTTGTCAGATGGGTATTGGGTGGAATATCCTTTCCCCACTCTGTGGATTGTCTTTGTATCTTGGTCACCGTTTCTTTTGAGGTGCAGAAGCTTTCAATTTTATATAATCCCATTTGTTTATCTTTGCTTCCATTTGCTTGGTCAGTGGTGTGTCGTCTTTAAAGATACTTTTTTCTCGATGTCAGAGCGTTTCTCCTATGTTTTCTTCGATGTACCTTATAGATTCATGTCTGATATCGAGATCTAGAATCCATTTTGATCTGACTTTTGTGCATGGCGTTAGAAGGAGGCCTAATATATATTTCTTTATTTTTTCCATGACACCTAGTATAAACAATATGGTTACAAGTTTGTTCATGGTGGTTTGTTACACTATACCATCATCAGTCACACCACCATTGTACCTTCCCACCACTATTATCCCAATTTTCCCTCCCACCCCTTAAACCCTTGTGGGTCCCCATAGCAGACCTTCAAGGATTTATTTCATATTTCTTGATATAGGTTGAGAAAAGAATGGATCAAAAACTGTTTCCTCAGAAGAAAGTTAGTGAAGATTTTATATTTCACTATGGTCTATTAAGTCCTTACATGTTTCCATGTTAGAGGTTAAGCCTGCTGTGTTGATATTTTATTAATCAAGATTGGATGCCTTTTACATTATAACCCATCCAATCTAGTGTCCTACTCCTGGTTTTATCAGTGTTGCTATTGAATGAATGCCTCTAGGAAATCTGAAACTTTTAATGAGGTGATCCAACTGAGTTGGCTTTTTTAACCGGGTGGGTTTTGCAGTGTAGTGTAAGATTGCCAACAACAACCAGAAGTTCAGAGACATGGGGGGAAGCTTGCCTATACCCGCCTCTGTGAAAACCTAGAGATTCCAGTCACAAATCCTGCATAGCTGAGTTTCCCAAAAGGTTACTTTCTGGATTAAGCTAATCCACAAGCTAGGGGTCTGGCAGGGTGCATGTTAGCAATTGTGGAGTGTCCAGACTATTTTATTGGGCAAGATGGTGGCTCACCTACCCACCTCCGGATATTCATGACTCAGTCCCAGCAGGGTCTGGGAGCCCTTCTGCATCGTGCTAATCTGTCTTGAAATATATTTTTGACTACCTGATAATGACCATGTAATGGTTTATATGACACCAGAGGTGGTTTCATGGTCGTGGCTGCGGCAATTTCAAGAGGTACAGGGAGATGGGCGGAGAGGTAGATCCATACCCAATGCCATGAAATCCTGGAGATTTCTGTCATAAATCCCGCACACCTGAGTCTTACAACAGATTACTTTCAATCAGTTTCATCACAAGCAGTGGGGTCTGATCAGGAGCATGGCAGCGACTGTGGACTGGAAGTTTTTGGCTGTCTCGGCTCTGTTTCAGCAGGTGCAGTCATCTACCTGCTACCCTGCAGAGCACTTGATAGCCAGCACTGCGGTCTCGGAACATCTCTGCATTGTGATCTCCAGCACATTTGGTTTATGGTCTCTGGATCAGGCCATGTATGAGCTTCTTAACTCCAGCTTCCGATCTCCTTCGAGCTAATCAAGTTTCTTTGAAACTGGAAAAAGTGAGCTATTGTGGCTGAGCTGGAGGCTCTTGTGGGCATGGCTCCCACATATGTAACTCTGGGCAAGTTTAATGCCTAGAAGAAATGGCCCTGAGTTCTGGAGTAGCCAGAGGCAGTGGGATGATTTGGGGTATCAGGAAGCCCAAGGGTGCCCTCACTGCTGGTGCACTTGCCTCTCTGGTTCATGTTGATCTGATGTAGGCCACGGCCCTCCTGGGTCCCAGGAGTGATGGCTGTTGAGGCTCAAGCAGGGACCAGACCAGAGCCAGGACTGCTACCTATAATAACTTGGGCACGCTGGGTGAGCTGGGGACACCAATCCAGCAGAGCCTTCCAGGGGCACGATCCCCATCCTGGGTCTCCCAAAAAGTTGCGCTCAGGGAAATTTTCTTCTATAGTAAGCTGTGGGCCGTGCAGGCTGGTCTGAGAAGAAATAGCAGTGAGGTTGCCCTGCCAGCAGCTAATTGCCAGGGCCATTTCATGGGAACCCAGAAATCCTCCTCGGCTCCAGGACCTCAACACCTGTTGCTCCACAGTAGTGCCAAAGTGAACCCAAAGTGCTATGTTCAGACACGTTAAATAATTAGCCACCCATAGTGTTGAGACAAGTGGGGATTGTTGCGCTGCCGTTATCCTGAGATTGTGTTGCCGTCATCCTTAGGCGACCTCTCTCTTGTTTGACGTTTGAGGATAGCAATCGCTGATTTCATTTAATGGTGCTGTCCCTTAGGCAGGATAAAAAATATCCTCGGACAATCACCTTTATTCACTCAGAAAATGTGTGGCCCTATCAGCTGTTCAGAGAGCTGAGATTTTAAAACCAAGTTTGGAAAAGATGTGCAAAAGAAAGAAACCTTGCTCTACTGTTGTTAGGAATGTAAATTGTTGCAGTATTTATGGAAGAATTATAGATAGTAATCCCCAAAATAATCACAATGTTTTACCATATGTTCAGCACTTGCATTTCTAGGAATCTATTTTTATATGTGGGAATATTCAATTTAATATCCCCATCATTCACACAAAACCAAACTAAAACACATGCAAATTCTCGATTTTCTTATTTTTAAATTTAAGTTTGGTTTACAAGAACTTTCATATTTTGGAGCACAATTTCACACCTCTTTAAAAATGTATGTTAACTTCAACACTCAAGGATAGATTTTTGTCTCTTTATGATACAACAAATTTTTAAGCTTAAATGATAAGAAATGGGAGTGCTCTTAATTTTAGACACATGTAAATTCCAATATATAACATCTGAAAATTAGAAATTATAAGGTGTTGGGGGCCCCTGGGGTCCCCAACAGTATCAGGACATAAGCTCTCTTTTACCTCTTAGCCGCCGGGAAACGGATCAAAACTCACGAGTCTGGCAAAGTTCCTAAAAAGGCTTTTTAATAGTACAAAAACTCTACCACTGCAATACAATATAATGAAAGAACTTTAGCTCTGGTCAGAACTTAGACCATACAAGAAAGCCCCAAGTCTCCCACTAGAGAGAGGATCTCACCTGAGATGAGACCTACCCAAAGAAGGGGGTGAGTGCTTCAAGTCAGTCCCCTATAACACAAAGTATCCTAACTGTTGACAGGGGAGGTTCCTGTCAAAAAAACCCTACACAGCTTCTAGACAATAGAAGAGGTGTAGAAGGGTGGTGCCACACCTATTATATGTATAAAAAAGGAATATGCCAAATGACTAATCCCTTCTTCTGAGATTATCTCTTATGTAAACACTGGAGGGGGCTGGTATAAAGTAATACATCTTAATTTCATTGGCCTTCATTTAATCTAGATGGTACCCATGAGGTCTTTTTCTTATTTTTCATCTGCTCCAGGGTGATTCTGAGTATCTTGTTCTTTGTGTATGGGGGAAAGGGACAAGCTCACCTGTTTGAGGGCAAATAATATGATTCTTCCTGTAATCTTAAACAATAGCTCAATGCAGCCAGGATGGTAATCTCCTGATAAATTTCTAACTGTCCCACGCTGGATGCAGTGGGTATAAAGAGGAGTTGTGCTCAATCTTAGATAACATAGAAGTCTTAGTCTTAGTATCTATGACTTGATAATGTGGAAGTGGTCCTTAATAACTATTTTCAAATCAAGCATAAATATAATACATGGTAAAAAAAAAAAGGTCAAACATATCCCCACATTTATCCATGTCAAAAGTTTTCACTTTGCATAAAGGACGTGTGCATGTTTTAGCTTTTGCTAAAGGGATATATAAGTAGACTGTTTCAAGAATAAAATTGTGCCAGAACTTTCATATTTAAGTCCCAGTAATATGAAATTGTTGATAGCACTCATTTTTCCTTTCTCATAATTTTAGGCTATAATTTTAATGCTGAGATAACTATTGTTATTCTTTTCATTCATTTTTACTATAATAATGTTAATGAAAGGTCAAGTCTACGGTCATTCACCAAACTTTTTCCCTACTGACATTTATTCATTCTATTTATTTATTTATTGATTCATTTATTTATTTATTCATCCATCCATTCATTTATCTATTTATTTTTAAATTTATTTTATTTATCACTTATTTATTCATTTATTTATTTATTCTTTCATTCATTCATTTATTTGTTTGTTTGTTTATTTATTTTGCTTTTTTGGGTTAAAAAACCAGTAATGATCAGGGGGGTTACTCCTGGCTCGGCAAAGGAAACTTTCCTGGCGGTGCTCTTATAAGATGCCAGGGAACAAACACAGGTCTGCTCGCGTAAGGAGAATAACTTACCTGCTGTGCTATCACATCGGACCCCCTGCTGACATTTAGGTAAACCATCTTCACTGAATAATTTTTGAGATAGCTTGCTGAGAAGAAAAATTAGCCATATTACCCATTCAGTATCACTTTATTTTATTTTTGCATATCTCCTTTAAAAATGTTCATTGTCATGGAGGGTAAATGATTACAATTATGACAATATTTTTTGTGGACAAAGGTTTTGAACACAATATTTTTGGTGTACATTATGGCACCTCCACCTTCTCCAAAGTATCAAGCTCCTTCAATACTTTTCTTAATCAGTACAAATATAAAACAGATAAATTTTGAGTACTTATGAACTAAGATCACTTGATCACTTGAATCCCGTTATTCATCGATTTGCTGGAGCAGGCGCCACTAACATTTCCATTGGACCATATCACGTGCCAATGTAGACCAATGGCATCTGGTTGATTCAGGAATATGAAGAGCCTCAAACCTTTCCTTCAGGGTCTTGACAAGGAAGTCTGATCATCTTGTAGGTGGAGGCCACGTGATCTTATGACATCCCGGGGGATCCAGTCGGTAACGGCTCTAGTCCAGCAGTTGTTCCCAAATTGCATTACATGTCCAGCCCATCGATTTTCCGGATGCCTTAGCAAACGAGACAGCATCCCTGATTCTGGAATAGCAATGGAGGTCAGAACTCCAGATTCCCTCTCTCACTTTGAGTGAGGCGTGATATTCCAAGCATAGCTCTTTTGATTCCTCTCTGGGGAGACCCAGATAGTATTCTCATCCTTTCCGTAGGGGCCCAGGGTCTCTGAGGCGTATGTTAATGCAGGGAGAATGGTGGACTCAAAGAGATGTGCCTGGAGCCTCAGGTTCTTTGTCCTTTTTAGCTGCCTCTTGATGCACTTCTTAAGGCATTCCATGCTGCTCTCTCCCTCCTCATGAAGCCAGGTTTTACGTCAGTTCATCATGGTGATTTCTCGACCTAGGTACATAACTGCTGCATTCAGAGATGTTTGTTCCATTGAGAGGAATGCAGCCTCTGGATCGAGTTCATTTTTCATAAACATGGTTTTCCCTTAGATTCAGCGGTAGACCCTATCTTTCCACATTCTCGGTCGAAGTTAGCCAGCTTTTGTGCTGCTTGGCTAATGTTTGGTGTTATTGAAACGATGTCATCAGCAAAGCAGAGGGTGGTGTAGTTGCAATTGTGCGAAGAATGCCGAGAGAGAGAAGAGACACAAAAGGACGCTTGTCTTCAGAAACTCTTGAGCTCATTCGCCAACGCGTG
>JAJIBD010038359.1:0-21108 GCA_021461705.1 Cryptotis parvus
TTATTTATATGACATATATATATATATACACACACACATATTAGAGAGCAGACATATTATGATGTACCAATATTCAAGGTCAGGCTAGGTGGATCAGGAGGTCTTGGTCAAAAGTGGAAATGACCACAAACGTACAGGTGGAGCAGATGCTAGGTAAGACAGAGAATGGAACAGGTGCCAATAATTGTCAAAAGTGCAAGCTTACCACATAGAACGCTAAGCAGTGTATACACATATGTTCTAAGTATATATATATATATATATATATATATATATATATATACATAATCCACAATGTGTAGGAGAAGGAAGAGAGAGAAGAACAGAGAGATGGAAAGAGTAAGAGAGAAAATAGATAAAGAGCCTGTCATGGAGGCAGGCTAGGTATTTAAGAGGGAATCAGGTACATTTGCAGTGGAAATGGACACTGGTGGAGGAATGGGTGTTGAACACTGTATGGCTGGAACCCAAATGATGAACATTTTTACCAGCGGTTTATCTCATGGTGGTATATAATATAATATATCAAAAATCGTGTTCTCTCTAGAGTTGACATTGTATTTATAATGCCCTTGTATGTATAAGTTTCCATGGGGCCTTGAAATCTTGAATTTAATGTCATTTGGTAGTCAAGTGTTGACTGAGAATTTGCTATGAACTGCTATAGTAGATTACTGTAAAGAGATTTATTTTATGTGCAATGTACTTTTAATGTATGATCTGAAATTTTTCTCTAATTCCATTTTCTGTAAAACATTTTTACTGTTGTCTCATTTAGTGAAAGTTGTCTGGTAACTGATATAAATAAAGAAAATATTTATATAAGTTTACTCCTTTCTAATATTTCCATTTACCTGGCAAACAATCACAGACAAGAATTTTAAAATAAAATGTTGTTCATAAAACCTGTACTAAGGCAGGAAGAAAAGTGGAAAGGACATATCCACATTTTTAATGTCAATATAACAGGCCTTTTATATCTACCATTTTATAAAACACTTGTTACCATAAGGAGAAATGGATCTCATTATATAAAATAGGAGCAAGACCTAATACCTAAATAGAAGAATAGAAGCTATAATCCTATGAAGATATAGTATTTCATATCCAAAAAATTCATTGCAGTAGAATGTTTGCAAATGATTGCAAAAGTTAATATTTTCATAAAGAATAAAAATTATATCTTCATCTATTCAAGAAGCCTAATGCTTGATTACTGAGAAAATTCGGCACCCTGGTTAAAGGGTAAAAAAAATTATTTTATTAGGCTGAGATTTCCATAGTCATTATAATACATGTAATATGACACCCATGTTAGCTCCAGGAAGATGATCACGTATATTTTTCTTACCAAATTTTAAGAAATGACTACAAAGCTATAAGATACAAATAGTATTTTCTAAAATACTTTAAAATAAATGGTTTTCATTTTAATTTCTATTGTTACTTACTTTTAAAACATTATATAAAATAATTTTATAAAGAAGGAGCTATAGGAGCAAATAATAGTAAGAGTGCATTCCTACAAAGCAGAAATCAGCAAATAAAGAATAGAGACAAGACGGTTTCAGGATCTTCTATAATTCTTGAGACGTAAACATTATCTGTTCTACAAAATTATTGAGTGGCATAATAAGGAAAAAAAGCACACATTAATTAGAATTATGCCAAAATTTTAAACCCTCCCAAGTTTTATAATTACTCACAACTCAAAGCTCATACCTCACTGTTGTACAAATTAAATTATATTGATAAAATGCCCGTGACACTTTATATAGAGTTTGACAAATACTCGACTTTAAGAAAAGATATTTTGCTCTTATTCTTATAATCTTACTAACCAAAAATGTTATACATGTTCAATTGATAATTTCCGAGTAGATATCCTATATAGAAGGTAATATTTCATTTATGATGGATAGGAATAAAAGGATAATATCGCACCAGTCTATAAGGTCATGAACCAGGTATTGATCTATCACTGTATAATAATGTTTAATATATTTTCATGTTAGGAAATTTTAACCTGGAGGGAATTCTTCCATATCCTAAATGGCGCAGTTTCATGCATTAATTTGGAATTTGGGTTCTTGTGCAGGATTAGATTAGTAGGATATCTTTAAAATGAAAACAATGTCCATCCACTACAGACCCACAGCTGAGCCATAATGGTCTCACCTGCAAGCAACCCATGGAGCTGACCTCTAGGTAATGGGCTCACCTGAATTTGGCCAAGTCCAACATTGCCCAAGGGCTGGGCCTGGCACGCGCAGGGAAGGGGCCATGCTGGTTGACTTGGAGGAGATTTGGGCTCCTCTAAGCCGCCTCCTCCACCCCCATGCCTGCTGCCCCGAATGAGACTCCACACCAGAGCGTCACAGTAGGTGTGCGGGTTTCAGGAATGGCCACACCACATTCTCAGATAGTACTGATTTTAGGGTCAGGTCCTTCCCATCTTCACATTTATACACTGTATACAGTTTCTAGGCAGCTTCCTACTGATACCTGTCATGCTATAAGTTCAAGCAAGCAGCTTCAGAGCATACCACATATCATGAGGTCAGTCATGCCTCAATATTCAGACTTCTAGTTCCAGAGCTTCACACAAGAGAAAACCTAATCTTTCCCCTTTCACTAAAATGCTTAGAGCAAGAGAGCCTTCTAATGATAGTATACCACCTACACGGCAGATCCTGGCAAGTTCACCACAATGTTTTATTTGACATTCCCAAAACTAGTAATAATTATTGACCTCAACCCAATGACTAAGAATGGTTTGAGGTTATCCCCTTGTCCCTGAGCAGCAGATGCTTTTGGGCTGCATCGTGTTTGCTCCAGGACGATATGGAGATGCTAATGGTGCCTGCCTCGAGATGAGAACAATGGGAAGACAGTGACAGTGAAGACAATGTATTGTATTGTCTGTATAGTAAAAATAAAAGTACTAGTAACAATGTGGGTATATTTATCTGTTCTTCCTCCTGAAACATACAGAAATATAGAATATAGAGGTATAATGTATTCCACACAAAGTAGAAAAGTTTGCAAAATTACTTGAATCACTTTTTTCCTATTGTTGCTTAAGCAGGCACCAGTAATGTTCCTATGCATTCTGTCTCGCACTAGTGTATCCCAAGGGCAGTCTGCTCGCTCCAGGAACACAAAGAGTCCCAAACCTTTCGCCTCAGGTCATGGGAATGAGGTCTATAATTGTTACTGGTATTTGAGCATCATCAAATACAACACGGGATCTTGCTAGGCTCTGCTCGGAAATGACTGCGAGGATTTAACTGAGTGAACTTTGACTGTCTCCTAGGATCGTTTTGTTACATTAGTTGGCTTCTGTGTCTGCACCTAATCCCCTCCCTGACCTGCATCAGTCAGAGATTTTTTTTTTCTTTGGGTCACTTCATCCGATACTCTGGGGTTTCTGATTCTTCTTTCAGGAATTACTCCTGTTGTAGCTTGGGGACATATAGATGCCAGGATTCAACCTAAGTCTGGGCTGCATGCAGGCAAATGTCCTGGTCACCGTGCTATCACTTCAGCCCCAGTAAGATCTTCTAAGCTGTTTGATTGGGGCTGGAGCAATAGCACACAGCAGGTAGATTATTGTTTTTCTCTGGCACACTACTGACCTAGTCTCGATCCTGGGCATCCCATATGGTCTCCTAAGCACTGCCTGAAGTAACCCCTGAGTGTGACAACCGCGGAGTAAACCCCTGAGCATTGCTGGGTGTGACCAAAAAAGTAAAAAAACAAAACAAAATAAGCTGTTTGAAACATGGCTTGTTTTGCCTCGCTTCTTAAATATTCATTTGGCTTATTTGTCTCTTGCTTTTGCACTGTGGAAAAGCCGTTTTATTTTAGATATGTATTTCTCTTCTCTCCCCTTATATCTAGTTTCATCCAATAAAAGAACCTATGAGCCTGAGACTGATAGTACAGTGGGGGAGGGCCTTGGGTGGGTTCAATATCTGGCATCCCATATGACCCCTGATAGAGTAACCCCTAGTGCCATTTAGCAGTAAGCCCTGAAAACTCTAGGTGGGCCCTCAAAGCAAAAAAACAAAAAGCAAACAAAAAGTTTCGTTTCACTCCAAGATTAAATCTAGGCTGGAATGATTGCATAATTGGTAGGTGAGTTTGCCTTCATGTAGCTGAAATCAGTCTCAATCTCTGGTATCCCCTATGGTCCCTCATGGCACTCATATAAATAACCCCAGAGTACAGAGTTTGAGTGGCCCCCTGAGCTAGTCACTGAGTTTACAAAAGTTAAAAAAAAAAACAATATATTAGAAAATAGAAAATGAAAATGAGATAAGTCATTGTGTTCGATCTGAGTCAAATGATATTCCCTTTCAGCTATAGCTTCCAGTCACTTCCCATGCTAGGAAGATCCCTCACCATGTTCTACAATGGCTCTCCTCATCATAGCCACCTCTATTTAGTTTAATTAATTAATTTTGTCTATCCTAAGTGATACTCAGGTTACTCCTGGATCTGCACCAGAATTACCCTGGTCGTGCCTGGGACCTTGTGGGATGTCTGGATGGAACCTGGGTTTACTATGTCCAAGTCAAGTGGCCTGCCTTCTTGACTATCACCCGGCCACCTCTCAACTATTTTGGATGCGGGAAGGTGGCATCCCTTGTACAAGCTATTCTCCCTTTAGGTTCTTTGCATATGTTTCTTTATTTTTGTAAAATTTACTGGGGGACATATACAGTGCGTGGTGTACCTATCCTCCATGTAGGACCAGTGCCAGCGATTCAGACGCTTTTCCTCTGAGGCTGACTAGAGTTCATTTCAAGATTCCTGGCACCCCATTTGGTTCCTGAGTGTCACCAAAGTGTGGCATTAGTATGGCCTTAGTTGTGGACCTAAAAACAAAGACACAAACAAATAATAGGGCTGGGTAGTAGTAGTAGGCAGGGCATTTGATCCACCAGGAGTGATCCTCGAGCATAGAACCAGAGGAAGCCCTAAGCACTCGCTGGTATGCACCCCCTTAATCCCCCAGAGTATCTTTGTGGACCCAGGTTGATCCCCTCCGCATTGCATCCTTGGAACACTATCCAAGGACCATATACTAAAACTACATGATATGTTATTTTCGCAAAACATAATGATATGTAAAAATGATATATGTTTGCCAAAATATTCTAAACTACATGATGTTTATATTTACGAATAACACACATTTAAAATGACTAAAAAAACAATGTTTATGAGTAAAAGAGAAAATTGATGTTCATTGATATTGAAAGATCTTCATATTAAAGTTATGGCATGAGACAACTAACTTGTAGAGAAAAATGCCAAAAACATGCTTATAACAGGTGGTAAACATATTGAAATGAATAATTTACAATGAACAAAAACAAAACTCTATATTTGCTTCATATCTAAAGTACAGGACCCTCATTTTCACACTGTGCTTACTCTAGACTCATTTCTAAACTCAGTTCTTTAAGAGGCCAAAATGATATCTAAGTGAGTAGGCATTTGCCTGGCTTTAAGGCCTACACACAGGTTCCATCCCTCGATGCATATGGTCCCCTCTAACTGTCAGGAGGTAATTCTCAAAAAAACTCAGTTCTTTAAAGTACTATGCTATAGTCTTTAACCTAATGTCAAATGCAAGATAATCACTTATTTTTCATTCTTGGAAAATATAATCATTTAATTCATTTATTATATACTAGGCCACATGATTATAATAGATATAGATTTTGATATACAGTTTCCTGACCTCTACCACCAAATTAACTTAAGGAGTCTTAACAAATGACTACATTGCTCTCAGTCTATCTCCTCTTTTACCCTCCTGCTCCTCGTCAACTCTTCCTTTTTAATAACTAAACTGAATTTCATTAGTGTTTTAAGCATACTGAACCTTCTAGTTCATAAACACATTATCTCAGTCAATTTAACTGTTTTATAAGAGATAACCACTTCTTGAATTATTCTTCTTTATATCATTCTTGTAACTTGACAATCAACATTATTGAAGACTTTAGAGCAAAATTACATATTTATTAATTCTATTCCCCCGCTAAACGATGCTGTACTATAATTACCACATCTAAGCATTTATAACATAAAGCTATAAATGCAGTTTTATTAGTCTTTCATCTACTCTAAATGATAAGTCTGAACAGTGAACCCATCTATTGTACCTAAATTCTTTTTCCTAGTGGGTTTTCTTGGATCTTTTAACAAAAAGCTCTATGTTGCTCTAACCTAAATTTATAATCTGAACAGATATATATATATATATATATACATATATATATGAAATAAATGCTCTTTTGAAGTCATAGTACCCATTGAATGAATTGTTTTATGAAATAACTTTGAAATTATCTAAGACATGATATATACATATTTGCAATTTTTACTAATACCCAGTGGTTGGCATCTAATAGATTATATGTTTTATTTTTGTGTGTGTGTCTAAATGTTTGTGCAATGAGTAACAATATTATTATGATACATGGATAGTTTAGAAAAGTGTCCATAAATTATTAGAAAGTATAGTTTAAATGTTAAGTACCAAGCAATTTTTATCTTAGTAGTTTACTTAATTTCTAGTAAATTCTAATGTCATCCATCCATTCCTCCATCCATCCACCCATCCACATCCATCCAACCATCCATCCATCCATCCATCCCACCTTCTATCTCTATCTCTCTATCTCTCTATCTCTATCTTTCTCTATATCTCTATCTCTCTATCTTTCTACCAATCTCTTCATCTCTCTGTATCATCTATCTATCTCTATAAATCTATCTATCTATATATCTATCCATCCATCTATCTATCCATCCATCTATCTATCCATCTATCAATCTATCTATCATCTATCTATCTATCTATCATCTATCTATCTATCTATCTATCTATCTATCTATCTATCTATCTATCTATCTATCTATCTATCTATCTATCTATCTATCTATCTATCTATCTATCTATCTATCTATCTATCTATCTATCTGTCTATCTATCTATCTGTTCATCTGCTATCTGTCATCTGTCTCTATCTGTCTATCTGTCTATCGTCTATCTGTTCATCTGTCTATCTTCTATCTGTCTGTCTATCTGTCTCTATCTATCTATCTGTCTGTCTGTCTGTCTGTCTATCTGTCCATCTGTCTATCTGTCTGTCTATCTGTCTATGTATAGGTGAAGCACATGTAGATATATTGTACCAATAGAATTTCTTTTTTTAATTTTTATTATACCATGTGAGATATGCAATTACAAGGATATCCATAATTGGGTCTCTGCCATACAGTGTTCCAGAACCCATCCCCTCCACCAGTGCTAAATTCCACCACCCATAGCCCAAACATGCCCCCCACCACCCACACCATGCCTGCCGCTATTTCAGGCACATTTTACGACTCTGAGAATTTCTTTAGTAATATCCACAGTTCTGCTCTTGTGAGGTTACTAAACACTGACAATGAGGGAACATTATATATACATATATGGATTATTTGGAAGCATCTTTGATCCTTTCCCATAACTTGAGTAAATATAAAATAATATGGCATGTTATATATAAATACATATAATTTATATATATAATATATAAAATAATATGACTGCATCAGCAGGTGGCAGACAAGATGGGATGGTTGATGGTCTGACATAGAAAAATACTGTGTTTTCTGGGATGAACCTAGAGCCATGGCAGAGCCTGACAAGCTACCGGGGTGTATTTGATAGCCAAAAACAGTAACAATATGGGCTTCATTCCCAATGGTTTGAGAAGTACTGGTACCGCTTCACAAATCATGAACAAAGGGAAGACAAGTGGCAAGTGAACAAGTAATATATGGTTGATCTTCCACAAATAGTTATCTATAATGAAATACTACTTGGCACCAAAACCATGATGCAGAAAAGACTGGCTTTTATGTTAATTGTAGAACATACGTCTTCCAAATATGGAAACAACTTAAATGTCCCAAGAAAGAAAGAATGGATAAAAAAACTATGGTAGGGCTGGAGTGATAGCACAGCAGTAGGCATTCACTTTACATGCGCCGAATCTAGGTTTGTATCCCGGCATTCCATAAGGTCCCCTAAGAGACTTCTGGAGTACTTGAGTGCAGAGCCCAGAGTAACTCCTGAGCATTGCGGGTGTGACACAACAAGCAATAAAAGAAAAAAAAAAAAAAACTAATGGTACATAATACACAATGGAACACTAGTCAGTCATAAGAAAAAGATGAAACTATGCAATTCACAAATACTGGATGGATCCTGAGAGCATGATGTTTAGTGAAAATAGCGAGAGAGGAACACACTCAGTTTGAACACACTAGTACATTCCATTTCATATATGGGATGCAAAGAAACTCTGTGGCAGTATATCAAAACACAAATGCACAGTCAATAGAAAATAAAAAGCAGGAAGCGGGTCTGCAGTAGGAGGATGGCCATGTTTGGAGGAACTAGGGGGAGTGTCCGCCACAGATGCTACTGTGGAAAGGGAGGGAATCTGGGGAGAGTGGTAAAGGAATTAGTGTTAAAATATTGTGTGTCGGGGCCAGGTGATAACATAGCAGGTGGGAGTTTCTCTTGAATGCTGCTGACCTAAGTTCCAGTCCCCATCATCCCATATGGTCCCGAGAGCAGTGCCGGAGTAAATCCTTAGTGTAGAGCTAGAATAGCCCCTGAGCATGGCGGTGTGACATGAAAAGCAAAAAAAAATTGCATGTCTAAAACTAAATCATAAATGTCTTTGTGATTTTGTAATCCCAGTGATCCAACAGAAAAAAAAAAAAAAACAAAGTTTACACACTGTGAAAAGTAAATCTAAATGTGCTTGACAGTAAAAGCAATAGCAATAAAGTATGCAGAAATGTTGCAATATGGTGAATATTCCAACTATTATATTTTAAATAAAATCAGTTTCAAGAAGGTACATATGCGATTTTAATCAGATAATGTGAAAATTTTCAGTAGAGACAGGCTATGGATGGCGATCTGTCAAGGACTCAGGGGAGGTGATAGTGCAAATGGGAATTCTTTTTGGAATGACATATTTAAAAGTAGCTTAGCTATTGGCATAAACAATTATGTGAATTCTATAGGCTACAAATTTTATAATCTTAAAGACTAGGTTTTGGGATACAGAGACAAAAACATAATAAAAATGTTTTTTAGGCAGTAGAAGAGTCAATATCAATTAATGATAATTACAAATACTAGGATACAGATTGAAATATTTGGGGATGAAAGTATAGGGAGTGCCTACCATGTTAAGGAATTTAATACAATGTTCTAAGTAATTACTAGGAAAAGCTCACATGCACACAGGACCTTAGTTTTACATGTGATTAATAGATATGTTTGATCTGTGGGAATTCCTTAAGTAACTGAGCAGAGAATGATAAAAGAATGGTTTTATAATTTAAAAATTTGCTGTAGTTAGTACTGAGTGATAGGACAGCATGGAGATCCTACTCGAATTTTATCCCGGCATCCCATATGGTCCCTAAGCAAACCAGGAGTAATTCCTGAGTGCAGAGTCAGTAGTAACCCTGAGAAGCACCTAGGTCTTACAAAAAGAAAAGAAAATCATCATAGTCAATTTACAAGTATTAAGGAGATTTATCATTGACTCTTACAAGTCTAGCATAATGTAACAACTAACAGATTGTCTTCAGCCTTTCATTTATGTTTTTATACTTAAATTTAGAATGTAAACAAGTTAAATTATATATATAATAAATTTAATCACTTGAACACTTGATCACTTGACATCCCATTATTCATCAATTTGCTCTCCGAACAGGCACCAGTAATATTTACATTTGACCCTATCACGTGCTAGTGTAGCCCAATGGCATCTGCTTTCTTAAGGAATATGAAGAGCCTCAAACTGTTCATTCAGGGTCTTGACGAGAAGTCTGGCCATCTTGTAGGTGGGGGCCACGTGACTTTTGACATCCCGTGGGATCCAGTCGGTAATGGCTCTAGTCCAGCGGTCATCTCCAAATCAAATTAATGTCCAGCCCATCTGATTTCCAATGCCTTGGCAAATGAGTTAGCGCCCCGGACTCTGGAACAGCGATGGAGGTCGGAACCTCTGATTCCCTCTCACTTGAGTGAGGCGTGATATTCCACTCATAACACCATTACCAAAACCAAATAATGTACAAAATAAGATTTCTGATTTATAGTTATATGGATGGCTGTTGCTCACTGGTTTTAAAGAAGAACTAATTCTAGGTGACCTGTCTATAGTAATTCTAGATTTTCATCACAGCATTATACTTAAATTGATATTGTGATTTAGTTAATATTTAAAACTCACTGTTTTCAGTTGCTAGGCTCTAAATGAGAAAGTGAAGTTACATGTTACAAAGGCTGCTTATAAATTTTAATTCATATTTTTAATATCTCTTATTTGGAATACATAGACCAGATGTATTTAAAGTCATAAGTTCACTATATATACAGTCTCCTTGGACCTCCTTCAATTAGAAATATGATTTCCTGGTGTAGAGATTCTGCAAGGGTTAAGATCTTACCTTTAATGCTACCAACCCTAGTTCAATCCCAAGCACCATGTATGATCCCTTGAACACTGCCAGGAGTGATACCTAAACACAGAGCCAGAAGTATTGCCTGAGTTTAGAAAGGTAGGGCCCAAACAGGCATCTCTGACGATGAGGAGAGGAGGAAGAGGAGAAGGAAAGGAGTATGATTTACTTAGAAATTAAGTAAAAGTATTAGTTCATTATGTTGATTTAATAAATAAAACCAAAACATGCCTTATATTAATGAGGAGAAGTATATCACTACATACATTTTAGAAACATACTGCTTTTATATTTTTGTACAGCATTTTAGTAATTTAGTGAAATAATTTCTAATGCATCTATTTAATTTTGTATACTTTTTGTCATTTTCTTTGCCTTTTTTTGGTCATTTTCTTAAAGTTTTATTTTTTTGGTAAAATGATGACAATGTCAATTGATGCTTTCTTCTGATTCACAAATGTGCAAACTATTACAACAGCCAGAGCTAACACTAGGAATAAAAATCTATACAGTAAATAAAAGAACTTTTAAAATAAAACACTACACAAATGTGGCTATATACTTTGGGAATATTCAAGATATGAAATAATATAAATTGAAAAATGACATTACTGTGAGCATCAGAATTTTATTCTGCCAAAGTGATGTAAACCAGCTTTTAACATTGAAAATAAAAAGATTTTATCTTAATCATGGTAAGGAAAATATATAAGAAATGTCCTTGATACTATATGATCTACATAAAATTTGAATAATCTCTAGTGTAAATAATATAATTAGAATAATAAATTTTAATTCTACATGCCAGTTATTTATCTAAGGATGAATCAATTTTATGATGCACAATTTGCATTTCTACCTCTTTGATATTCTACTTTTATACCCCTTGGACCATGTAGCAGAAGTGAAGAATTTTTCATTCTTTACTTTGTTGTATTATTGCTGAGAAAAATCACACGTCAAACTTTTTGTTGAAATAAGTTAGAGCCAATTTTTGACAATGAAAGTGTTCTCAAAGTATCCATAAAAATAGCTTTGGAAAAATAGCCAGCAGCAGTGCAACCCATGGGAAAGCTGTGTTACAACTCAGTGCAAGTAAGATAATGGTGTTTCAAAATTTAATTAAGTCTGAAGGATTAAGTAATGTAAAGAATTTATTTAAAGCTATTTTTTTATGGAATAGGAAAGGATTAGAAGAAGACACAGTAAATAATTGCTTTCCAATGAAACATAATTAAGAGAGCTAATAAAGTCTGGTATGGGCAAATTTAGATAATGTTCAATAAAAATTTACCTTATAACTGAAGTTAGATTGTTAATCATAATAAGTAATGCATCTTTTCATATTTCTAAATCCTCTCAAGTTTATCTAAAGCTGTCTTATATAACACTGCTTTTTGTTATCTTAGAGATAATGTACAGCCTACAAATCTACATAAAAATAATTATTTTATATAACTAGTGTAAAACATAGACCATAACTGTGATATCTGAATTGCAAGATCACTGTTAATTTATAAATATTAATAAAGTACAAAAAAATAAAAATTAGTTAAAAAGGAATTTTAAAATTGATCATATATATTTTTTTTTTAAATTTATTTTATTGAGTCACCATGCCATACAGTTAGAAGGCTATTCATGATTGAGTTTCAGTCACACACTGTTCCAACACCCATCCCCTCCACCTGTGCATGTTTCCCACCACCAATGCGCCTCATTGTCCTCCTGCCTCCCCCGACCCCCCTATCACTCAGCCTGTCTTTATGGCAAGTACTTTCTCAGCCCCCTCACAACTGTATTGCATTATAGCTGCCAATACAGATACTGAGATGTTACCATGTTTGTTCCTTTGCCTATTCTGCATGCAGTTCTTATAGAGTGGTCATGTACCACTGTCGTAGTGGTCCCTTCCCTATCCCAAATGCTTTGTCCCAAGATTTTGAAATAGGGTTTCAAGCATGGACCACACCTCCTCATTTGGATAAAGAAGAATACAAAAATGTTACTGGCGGCCACCAAGCAAACCGAGGAATAACGGGATGTCAAGTGATCAAGCGACAATAATAATGGCGATTATTATTAGAAACCTCTATCTCTACTCGTCCTTGGATATTGGTTTTTTTTATTTATTTATTTTATTTTTTTATTTTTTTTATTATACCACCGTGAAACACACAATTACAAAGGTGTTCATAATTGGTTCTTGGTAATACAGTATTCCAGCACCCATCCCTCCACCAGTGCCCCATTTCCACCACCAATGTACCCCTCCCCTCCCGTCCCCCACCCGCCTTAATAGCACGCACCCTAGTTTCCTCTCTTTCTATCTCTCTCTCTGTCTCTGCATCTCTCTCCCTCTTATTTTACACATTATGGCTAGCCCTGCAGATATTTAGAGTTTATCACTTAAGTCTCTTTGTGTATATTCAGTGGTGAGTTTTAATCTGCCATTACCATTTCCCATATTTATTAAAACACTGGTATCTATATCCTATTAATGAATGCAGTCATTCTATATCTGTCCTTTTCCTTCTGACTAATTTCACTCAGCATGATAGACTCCATGTCCATCCATTTGCAGGTAAATTTCATAATTTCATCCTTTCTGACAGCCGCATAGTATTCCATAGTGTAGATGAACCACAGTTTCTTTAGCCAGTCCTCTGTTCTTGGGCATTTAGGTTGTTTCCAGATTCTAGCTATAGTGAATAGCGCAGAGATGAATAAAGAAGTACAGATAGTGTTTCTGCTATGTGTTTTTCGGTCTCTAGGGTATATTCCCAGGAGTGCTATTGCTGGATCAAATGGGAGCTCAATATCTAGCTTTCGGAGGGAATGCCCATATTGTTTTCCCAAAAGGGCTGGACCAGTCGGCACTCCCACCAGCAGTGGATGAGAGTCCCCTTTTTCCCCACATCCACGCCAGCACCGGTTGTTCTTGCTGTTTTGGATGTGTGCCAGTCTCTGTGGGGTGAGATGGTACCTCATTGTTGTTTTGATTTGCATCTCCCTGATGATTAAAGATGAAGAGCACTTTTTCATATGCCTTTTGGCCATTCGAATTTCTTCTTTTTGGAAGCTTCTGTTCATTTTTTCTCCCCATTTTTTTGATGGGGTTGGCTGTTTTCTTCTTGTGGAGTGCTACAAGTGCCTGATATATTCTGGATATTAACCCTTGTCAGATGGGTATTGGGTGAATATCCTTTCCCACCTCTGTGGATTGTCTTTGTATCTTGGTCACCGTTCCTTTTGAGGTGCAGAAGCTTTTCAATTTTATATAATCCCATTTGTTTATCTTTGCTTCCATTTGCTTGGTCAGTGGTGTGTCGTCTTTAAAGATACTTTTCGCTTCGATGTCATAGAGCCGCTTTCTCCTATGTTTTCTTCGATGTACCTTATAGATTCATGTCTGATATCGAGATCTAGAATCCATTTTGATCTGACTTTTGTGCATGGCGTTAGAAGGAGGCCTAATATATATTTCTTTATTTTTTCCATGACACCTAGTATAAACAATATGGTTACAAGTTTGTTCATGGTGGTTTGTTACAATATACCATCATCAGTCACACCACCATTGTACCTTCCCACCACTATTATCTCCACTTTCCCTCCCACCCCTTAAACCCGTTGTGGGTCCCCATAGCAGACCTTCAATGATTTATTTCATATTTCTTGATATAGGTTGAGAAAAGAATGATCAAAAACTGTTTCCTCAGAAGAAAGTTAGTGAAGATTTTATATTTCACTATGGTCTATTAAGTCCTTACATAAGCCACATGTTAGAGGTTAAGCCTGCTGTGTTGATATTTTTTTAATCAAGATTGGATGCCTTTTACATTATAACCCATCCAATCTGGTGTCCTACTCCCTGGTTTATCAGTGTTGCTATTGAATGAATGCTCTAGGAAATCTGAAACTTTTAATGAGGTGATCCAACTGAGTTGGCTTTTTAACCGGGTGGGTTTTGCAGTGTGTGCAAGATTGCCACAACAAACAGAAGTTCAGAGACATGGGGGAAGCTTGCCTATACCCGCCTCTGTGAAAACCTGAGATTCCAGTCACAAATCCTGCATAGCTGAGTTTTCCAAAAGGTTACTTTCTGGATTAAGCTAATCACAAGCAGGGGTCTGGCAGGGTGCATGTTGGCAATTGTGGAGTGTCCAGACTATTTTATTGGGCAGATGGTGGGCTCACCTACCCACCTCCGGATATTCATGACTCAGTCCCGAGCAGGGTCTGGGAGCCTTTCTGCATCGTGCTAATCTGTCTTGAAATATATTTTTTGACTACCTGATAATGACCATGTAATGGTTTATATGACACCAGAGGTGGTTCATGGTCGTGGCTGCGGCAATTTCAAGAGGTACAGGGGAGATGGGCGGAGAGGTAGACTCATACCCAATGCCATGAAATCCTGGAGATTTCTGTCATAAATCCCGCACACCTGAGTCTTACAACAGATTACTTTCTCAATCAGTTTCATCACAAGCAGTGGGGTCTGATCAGGAGCATGGCAGCGACTGTGGACTGGAAGTTTTTGGCTGTCTCGGCTCTGTTTCAGCAGGTGCAGTCATCTACCTGCTACCCTGCAGAGCACTTGGATAGCTCAGCACTGCGGTCTGGGAACATCTCTGCATTGTGATCTCCAGCACATTTGTTTATGGTCTCTGGATCAGGGCCAGTGTGAGCTTCTTAACTGTGGCTTCCGATCTCCTCTCGAGCTATCATCAAGTTTCTTTGAAACTGGCAAAAAGTGAGCTATTGTGGCTGAGCTGGAGGTTTTTGTGGGCATGGCTCCCACATATGTAACTCTGGGCAGTTTAATGCCTAGAAGAAATGGCCCTGAGTTCTTGGAGTACAGCCAGAGGCATAAGTGATGATTTGGGGGTATCAGGAAGCCCAAGGGTGCCCCTCACTGCTGGTGCACTTGCCTCTCTGGTTCATGTTGATCTGATGTGGCACGGCCCCCTCCTGGGTCCCAGGAGTGATGGCTGTTGAGGCCCAAGCAGGGACCAGGACCAGAGCCAGGACTGCTACCTATAACAACTTGGGCACGCTGGGTGAGCTGGGGACACCAATCCAGCAGAGCCTTCCAGGGGGCACGATCCCCATCCTGGGTCCCCCAAAAAGTTGGCGCTCAGGGAAATTTTCTTTCTATAGTAAGCTGTGGGCCGTGCAGGCTGGTCTGGAGAAGAAATAGCAGTGAGGTTGCCCTGCCAGCAGCCAATTGCCAGGGCCATTTCATGGGAACCCAGAAATCCTCCTCGGCTCCAGGACCTCAACACCTGTTGCTCCACAGTGGTGCCAAAGTGAACCCAAAGTGCTATGTTCAGACACGTTAAAACTAATTAGCCACCCATAGTGTTGAGACAAGTGGGGGGATTGTTGCGCTGCCGCTTATCCTGGAGGTTGTGTTGCCGCCATCCTTAGGCTTACTCTCTTGTTTGACGCTTTGAGGATAGCAATCTGCTGATTTCATTTAATGGTGCTGTCCCTTAGGCAGGATAGAAAATATCCTCAGGACAATCACCTTTATTCACTCAGAAAATGTGGCCCTATCAGCTGTTCAGAGAGCTGAGATTTTAAAAACCAAGTTTGGAAAAGATGTGCAAAGAAAGAAATCCTTGCTCACTGTTGTTAGGAATGTAAATTGTTGCAGTATTTATGGAAGAATTATAGATAGTACTCAAAATAATCACAATGTTTTACCATATGTTCAGCACTTGCATTTCTAGGAATCTATTTTTATATGTAATATTCAATTTAATATCCCCAATCATTCACACACAAAACCAAACTAAAACACATGCAAATTCTCGATTTTCTTATTTTTTAAATTTAAGTTTGGTTTACAAGAACTTTCATATTTTGGAGCACAATTTCACACCTCTTAAAAATGTATGTTAACTTCAACACTCAAGGATAGATTTTGTCTCTTTATGATACAACAAATTTTTAAGCTTAAATGATAAGAAATGGGAGTGCTTTCTTAATTTTAGACACATGTAAATTCCAATATATAACATCTGAAAATTAAATTATAAGGTGTTGGGGAGCCCCTGGGGTCCCCAACAGTATCAGGACATAAGCTCTCTTCTTTACCTCTTAGGCCGCCGGGAAACGGATCAAAACTCACGAGTCTGGCAAGCAAAAAAGGCTTTTAATAGTACAAAAACTCTACCACTGCAATACAATATAATGAAAGAACTTTAGCTCTGGTCAGAACTTAGACCATACAAGAAAGCCCAAGTCTCCCACTAGAGAGAGGATCTCACCCGAGATGAGACCTACCCAAAGAAGGGGTGAGTGCTTCAAGTCAGTCCCCTATATACACCAAAGTAACCTAACTGTTGACAGGGAGGTTCCTGTCAACAAAAAAACCCTACACAGCTTCTAGACAACAGAAGAGTGTAGAAGGGTGGTGCCACACCTATTATATGTATAAAAAAAAGGAATATGCCAATGACTAATCCCTTCTTCTGAGATTATCTCTTATGTAAAACACTGGAGGGGGCTGGTATAAAGTAATACATCTTAATTTCATTGGCTTCATTTAATCTAGATGGTACCCATGAGGTCTTTTCTTATTTTTCATCTGCTCCAGGGTGATTCTAGAGTATCTTGTTCTTTGTGTATGGAAAGGGACAAGCTCACCTGCTTGAGGGCAAACTAATATGATTCTTCCTGTAATCTTAAACAATAGCCTCAATGTAGCCAGGATGGTAATCTCCCTGGTAAATTCTAACTGTCCCACGCTGGATGCAGTGGGTATAAAGAGGAGTTGTGCTCAATCTAGATAACATAGAAGTCTTAGTCTTAGTATCTATGACTTGGATAATGTGGAAGTGGTCCTTAATAACTATTTTCAAATCAAGCATAAATATAATACATGGTAAAAAAAAGGTCAAACATATCCCCACATTATCCATGTCAAAAGTTTTCACTTTGTATAAAGGACGTGTGCATGTTTTAGCTTTGCTAAAGGATATATAAGTAGACTGTTTCAAGAATAAAATTGTGCCAGAACTTTCATATTTAAGTCCCAGTAATATGAAATTGTTGATAGCATCATTTTTCCTTTCATATAATTTTAGGCTATAATTTTAATGCTGAGATAACTCTTGTTATTCTTTTCATTCATTTTTACTATAATAATGTTAATGGAAAGGTCAAGTCTACGGGTCATTCACCAAACTTTTTCCCTACTGACATTTATTCATTCTATTTATTTATTTATTGATTCATTTATTTATTTATTCATCCATCCATTCATTTATCTATTTATTTTTTAAATTTATTTTATTTATCACTTATTTATTCATTTATTTATTTATTCTTTCATTCATTCATTTATTTGTTTGTTTGTTTATTTATTTTGCTTTTTTGGGTTAAACCAGCAATGATCAGGGGTTACTCCTGGCTCGGCAAAGGAATTACTCCTGGCGGTGCTCATATAAGATGCCAGGGAACAAACACAGGTCTGCGCGTGCAAGGAGAATAACTCTACCTGCTGTGCTATCACATCGGACCCCCCCTGCTGACATTTAGGTAAAACTATCTTCACTGAATAATTTGTGAGATAGCTTTTGCTGAAGAAAAAATTATCATATTACCCATTCAGTATCACTTTATTTTATTTTTGCATATCTCCTTTAAAAATGTTCATTGTCATGGAGGGTAAATGATTACAATTATGACAATATTTTTTTGTGGACAAAGGTTTTGAACACAATATTTTTTGGTGTACATTATGGCACCTCCACCTTCTCCAAAGTATCAAGCTCCTTCAATACTTTTCTTAATCAGTACAAATATAAAACAGATAAATTTTGAGTACTTATGAAATAAGATCACTTGATCACTTGAATCCCGTTATTCATCGATTTGCTGGAGCAGGCGCCACTAACATTTCCATTGGACCATATCACGTGCCAATGTAGACCAATGGCATCTGGTTGATTCAGGAATATGAAGAGCCTCAAAACTTTTCCTTCAGGGTCTTGACAAGGAAGTCTGATCATCTTGTAGGTGGGGGGCCACGTGATCTTATGACATCCCGTGGATCCAGTCGGTAATGGCTCTAGTCCAGCAGTTGTCTCCAAATTGCATTACATGTCCAGCCCATCTGATTTTCGATGCCTTGGCAAACGAGACAGCATCCCTGATTCTGGAATAGCAATGGAGGTCAGAACTCCAGATTCCTTCTCTCACTTGAGTGAGGCGTGATATTCCAAGCATAGCTCTTTCGATTCCTCTCTGGGAGACCCGAATAGCATTCTCATTCTGCTTTCGTAGGGGCCAGGTCTCTGAGGCGTATGTTAATGCAGGGAGAATGGTGGACTCAAAGAGATGTGCCTGGAGCCTGAGGTTCCTTTGTCCTTTTTAGCTATTTCTTCGATACCTTGAAGGCATTCCATGCTGCCTCTCTCCCTCCTGCGCAGCCTCAGGTTTTAGGTCGCTCATCATGTTGATTTCTTGACCTAGGTACACATAACTGCTGCATTCAGAGATGTTTGTTCCATTGAGAGTGAATGTAGCCTCTGGATCGAGTTCATTTTTCATAAACATGGTTTTCCTTAGATTCAGCGGTAGACCTATCTTTCCACATTCTCGGTCGGAAGTTAGCCAGCTTTTGTGCTGCTTGGCTAATGTTTGGTGTTATTAGAACGATGTCATCAGCAAAGCAGAGGTGGTGTAGTTGCAATTGTGTGAAGAATGCCGAGAGAGAGAAAGACACAAAAGGACGCTTGTCTTCAGAAACTCTTGAGCTCATCTCGCCAACGTGGCAAGGCACAAGCCTCAGGAGACCAAATGCTAACGCCCAAGCTTGCTGGAATGGTGCAGAAAAACGATAAAAGAAGACCTCAAAGACAGAAGAGCAGAAATACTGGAAGATGCAGCAGAAACCTGGAAAAGCATTTGCACCACCCTCCTGTCCTTCACCAACCACAAGACCAAGATGACTGCCCTCCAACACCCTAATGGATCTATCACATCTTCCAGAAATGCAATGGAGAAGGTTATCCATGACTTCTACTCAAATCTCTTTGATAGCCACATCCATCTGCCCACATACCAAATTCCACAGGATGGATATGTCATTCCCAACATTCTCCCTTCTGAAATCCGACATGCCATCTCTTCGGTAAAGAAGGGAACATCACCAGGACCAGAAAAAGTCAGACTCGAACACCTGAAGAATCTGCTGTTGGTACTCATCAATACACTAGCTCGACTCTTCACACGCTACCTGTCCATATGCAAGGTGCCCCCCCCCAATGGAAAACCAGCAGGACAGTTCTACTGTTCAAGAAGGGAGACATTCACAGCATCAGCAACTATTGCCCCATCTGCCTGTTGTCTGTCATCTACAAGCTGTTGACACGAGTCATCCTGAACGGGCTTAGCAGAACACTAGATGAAGGACAACCATGTGAGCAAGCAGGCTTCCGGAAAGGATTCAGCACAATCGATCATATCCCACACAGTAACTAAGCTCATTGAGGTTTTGTAGGGAATACAAAATGCCGCTCTGTCTCACTTCCATTGATTTACAGAAAGCCTTTGATTCTGTGGAGACTGAAGCAGTCAATGAAGCCCTAGCCAAACAGGGTGTTCAAACCCAATACATCAAGATCCTTTGTGAGCTGTAAATCGGATTCACCACCAGGATCTCACCATTATACAAAGAAGTGATCATTGATGTCAAAAGAGGGGTTCGACAGGGTGACACCATTTCACCAAAACTCTTCAGCGCCACCCTCGAGAATATCATGCGACAATTAGAATGGGAGGGAACGGGAGTGAAGATAGATGGTCGGGCAACTACACCACCTCTGCTTTTGCTGATGAAATAAGATATACAAACAAAAAATGATATAATTTACGAAGACTGAAGTTTGGTTGTAACTATATTTCTTTCTACAGCATCCATTCATGGGTGTCTATAAATTATTTATTTATGTATTTCTACTCTATGCTATTAGGTGATGGCTTAATTTTATCACTACTTTCCTCTACCTAAAAGTGTGACTGATCCGAATTTTTATTTGGCTAAACATGACTTTTGGGCCTTGTTCTTTTAGGAAAGCATAATTTGTATTAAATTAGTACCTGCCTTTATTCCATGTATATGACTTATTTTTATATCTACACTAAGATAGTACTAATTAGCAAAAAATAAGAATAACAAACATCACAGAGAAACAGAAATATTTTATTTAGTTTGTCCAAATGATTCAGAAAATATTCATATAACATATAATTCTGTATCACTGTATCACTGTCTTCCCGTTGATCATCGATTTGCTTGAGCGGGCACCAGTAACATCTCCATATGTCCTGTCCATGCAAGTAGAGCCCAAGGGCACCTGCTTGCTCTGGAACATAAAGAGCCTCAAGCCATTCCATCAGGTCATGGGAATGAGGTCTATAATTGTTACTGGTATTTGGCATATCAAATATGACACGGGTAGCTTACCAGGCTCTGCTGTGTGGGTAGCATACTCTTGTAGTTATCTCTAAATCCAGCAT
>JAJIBD010038360.1:0-13975 GCA_021461705.1 Cryptotis parvus
TGGCCACCAATTGTTTGTGAATTAACTTGTCTGTGTAAACATTGGAGTGTTAAATAAAAACAAATTGGAATCAAAAACAAATTGTTAAGCAGGAATGAGCAATGTGTTCCTAAACTGAGTGTTGAGCATAAAGAAATTAGCGTGTTCAATCTAAATCTTATGAGTAAAAAGTTAAAAGCGTCTAATTGTAAAACCTTTTAAAGTGTTCTGATCCCTGAAATTATCTCAGCTCCAGAACTTGTGCTCGGGCATTTTAGAGAGGGTGGGAGCTACAGCCAGGAGTCAGAAAAGAATACAAAACTGGCAGAGATGGTGCAGAGCTTTTCCCTCCATAGAAGTCTAGGTTAAATTCTAATGAAGTGGGCCGTTTTGAAAGTATTTAAGCTATTACACCAATTAAAGTCAGGAAGGCCTTGACTTCCGTAAAAAATTAATGGCTCAAATGTTTGCTTGTGCTGGTGAGTTAAAAGGTATTTCTGCAATGAATGGACTGTACCTCAGACCTCAGCCCAATAGTATGAAGCCACAGCATTGTGCCTCAGTAAAAGTTTTTAAATATATCCAGGCTTTTTCCAGTTGGAGTCCCAGGGTAGCCTCAGGGCTGAGAAGCTAAGGAATGTTTGTTTAAATTTGAGTGGATTCTAAACATGGAAAGAATTAAAGAAATTTGTGGGAAGTAAATGACAGTAATCAGTTCTTTCTGCTGTATTTGCTAATCTGCTCAGTACATGCTATTATTGAGAATAAGTTTTAATACATGTGAGCTTTTGTCAACAGGTGTTGAACCTAGTCTTTTGCCTTGAAAGTCTTAATTATTCACAAGTGTGAAATCTTTACTGTTACTTGGTAGCTTAATCTTTTAAGTATTTTAACTTTGCATTGTTTGTGTTCCTAAAAATGTAATTCTAAAAATTAAAATTTTTAAATGTTCTGGATAATTTCTAATATAGTGTGAACTTTTTGCCAAGCATAAATTTAGCACTTTTATTGTGAGAATCTCAGCCCTCTTAAATATGTATGGAACTGATTTAATGCTTTAAAGTAGTTTTTGCTAATGCTAAGATAACATGCTAACTAGCAGCTTGTTCCCAAATTTTGGGAGGAGATAATCTGTATTGAGCTCTGTAAAATAGGAGAGTTAATACCTTTAGATTGTAACTATAAAGGAATCTAGATAATGCATTTTTAAGTAACAGAAAGAAATAATGAGATGGAATGTCTGTGGAAAAAAGGAAGGAATTCTGTTAAAGTGAAGGCTTGTTTTTTAAAATAAAATGCAGGAGGATTACAGGACAGGAGCAATAAAAGTACAGGGATGTGTAGAAGGTCTGAGAATGTTAAGTGAAGAAACTATAAAACTCTTATCAGAAAATTGTTCTGATATTACCTTTTGAGGTGAAATCTATGGAAAAGATATTAGACGAAGATGGTATGGACCCCTGTTACAGTGCTCCCTAAGGTACCAGGGAATTAAGGTTTTGACATGGGATTAAATGAATTATACCTGATATTAAACTCTACCATGTTCTATTCCTACAGATCTTTATGCTTCTCTTTTGAAGGTAGGTTTAACAAAAATTGAGAGTAAAATTACGGCTTCATTGTGGTAAAGAATCTGAGCCTTTGTACGCCGTAGTGAAGGTTTTGGGGCACCTGTTGGTGGCTGTGAGCTCCTGATTCAGGCCAGCTCCATATTTGGAGGCTTCGGCTGCGTAGCGATCATTAGGCCATGGCAGTGGCGACAAAGGAAGCGCTTTCAGTCAGACCCAGGCCGATGATAAAAAAAATGAGCAGCGCAGCCCAAAATTAGATGGTTTTCTGCTTCCGGAAGGAGTCGTGAGAGCATCTTAGGAGCGCACAGTGAGAGATAGGTAACAGATGGCTCAAGCTGGTTTCAATTATACTTTGAGGAAAAGTACATGGAGTGTGTGCAGGGGGTATCGCCTCTGATCAGAAAAAACAGGGGCCAGGTTCAGGTCACAGTCACCAGATAGATGATGAGGGAAGAGGTCACAAAGAGGATGACCTGGATTTCTTGGTGATCTTAAATCCAGGAGGGCGAACATAGTGACTGATGAGCTGTTCCAGGCCTTCTCTGTAGGCGCACATCTTTCCCATGAGCCACCAAGAGCAGATGCAGACCTGGGATGATAATAGTGACACACTTCACAGGGGATGCCTGAAAAAGAGGGGGTAATACATTTATGGGTTCCAGCTGCTTGCCAGATTCCCTCTTATCAGGGGCAAAAGTAGATATTGTTTTATTACATTATTAATGGTTTGGGGCCATATTGATTGGTGCTCAAGGGCTGACTTCTGACTCTCTGCTCAAGGATACTTCTGCAGAACTTAGGAGTTATATGAGTTGACAGAGATCAAACCCCACTTGCAAGGTAAGTGCCCCTCTCCCTTTCTCTCTCTTCCAGCCTCAGAGCAATTGTTTTAAATAAATATTTTATTACATGCAAAATGTAGAAAGTAGATCCCAGAGCTTAGGCTCTGCATGTAGGAAACCCGGTTCAATCCCAGTATCACAAGGTGAAAGAGAAGGCAGAAACCCCTTCCCAACCAGGGGGCAGGCCTACTCATGGAAAGTTACCAATTTAGGGCCTGAGTGTCCTTTTTATTTTGAAGTAACCTTTGCACATTATCTACAAAGGCCCAGAACATAAGTTCTGGTAGAGGTTATAAGACCCAGAATCTATTACTATCTGGCCTGAATTGCCTGGATTGCATTCCTGCACGTACACATAGCCGTTGCTGACCCCCATGAGCCTGCGTGTATCTGGCAGCACCAAATATAGAAAGAAGTATTAAGAATGATCTGATTGGTGGGAAATGGTTACTTGGTACAAAGTAATTGGCTGCCTGTGCGCGGGCATGATGTAATATTTTAAATCTATTGGATGGTTATACCACGGGCTTTTCTGTAGTGGCGGGAACTATCTCTTAAAGATCCTCCCTGGAAGGGCTCCGAGTGCTCGCGAGCCGCGCTGACACTTGGGAGGAGTCATGCTATGGGCCCAGTATACTACGCTTATTAATAAAACCCTTGCTTTTGCATAGGACCCAGTCTCTCAGGAGTTCCTTGATAGAGCGCGGCGTTTGAAGCTCCCAGTCAGTCACCCCATCAGGTGGCCATTTCTTAAAAGGGACTCCACAAGGTACTACACAAATTAATTCTACTGAAGTATCAAGCCTGAACACTGTGTGTTTAAAAAAAAAAAGAAATCAGAAACTTCAAGTTCAAAATTCATTACACAAATAAAATCTTCCGTGCACACATTCAGTGAATGTAATGTTTCTGATTAGTCACTCAAAAACATCATTTATTAATGGAAGCAACAAGACTGGAGATATCCGGTTGTATATGCTACTACCTGCCGCGGCAGAGCCCTGGCAAACTACTAGAGTGTGTATTTGATATGCCAAATACCAGTAACAATTATAGACCTCATTCCATGACCTGATGGAATGGTTTAGGCTTCTTTATGTTCCTGGAGCAAGCAGGTGCCCTTGGGCTCTACTTGCATGAGACAGGATATGGAGATGTTACTGGTGCCGGCTCGGATACAAATCAGTCGTCGAACAGGAGAAGATAGTAATGCAGTGAGTATTAGTGAGATAGAAATTAAAATGTATATGCTATTCTCTCTTTACACCTTCAGTGCGATCTTTTAATGTCTGTAGCACTGTGTTTGGTTTGCATGAAACTCCAGACCAAAGAAAATATTTTCCTCTCTCTGCAATGAGACCTAGGCCTCATGCGGATAAGGAAAGCTAGTTTGGACCCCAGGGAGGGCCCTCTTCCAGGGAAAACGGAGTCGAGATTGTGGCCTAAGTAGCAGAACTAATCCCAGAATTCACAAACCTCAAGGAGACCCCTAAAGGTAGGCCAGCTCAGGATCGCTGCTGTGAAGAACGAGGAGTATCACACATAATCTGTGATGACTGACAACTGCCCCTGGGCCATGCAACAAGGAAGGCTCCTGCAGTAAAGGGAATGGCTTCAGTCAAGAGGGATGTAAGACCACTCTCTTATGCAGAAAAAGGGAGCTCAGGGTTACCTGTAGCTCATCAACTGGAACCCTAGATCACCTGTTGCCAGCCCAAGCCTGCCGGTAGCCCTATTGGCTGGGTAAAGACATTTTCCTGCTCAGCACTAAGCCGATCCTAGGACTTCTTGGTAGTAACAGGGTACCCTAAGTGGAGGGTCTCCAGATACTTAATATTATTTTTACACAGCTGCAAGAACCAGTCAGGTTTATTAAAGTCATTTGACAATTTTAAAAGGTAAAGGTGGAGAGAGAAGAAACCATATTTCTATAACTGTTGTAAAGGATCAGATTCTAAATCTACAGAAAGGTAATTGAACAATTGTATCCAAATAGGCTGATTTAAAGGTAACCCTTGATTTAAAGAATCCAGGTAAGACCAGGGCATCAGCTAAAGGCAGACATGCTCCTTGAGATTTGCTAATGGGTAAAGGTTTTTCAGGTTAACGCATCCAAATACCTAGGTTTGGGTGTTTGACTAATAGTTCTATGAGTACACAGTCATTTTGGAGATTCACGAGTCTATAAGAGTTTTAAAAACTTAATTGCGGAGCCATCAATTTTTAAAATACCCTCATCCAATAACATTAGGGAATAACAATTGTCCATGGGAAGGGACCACAAACAGAGCAGTTTAGAGTAACACAGAACTGTGATTTATGTGTCATAAATATTAGGGGATCAGTTTTCACTTTGTTCCCTGCAAAATGTTCAGATGATCAGCGTATGATCATCTATTGTTTCCTAACACATTCAGGAAGTGAGGAAGGGCAAGACTTTTTCTATGTTTTCACCAAAAGCCAGAGAGGTGGGTTGGTGTTTCTATGAAATCCTGGAGACATAAAATGTTTGCTTCTTTGTGTTACCTTAATACTGTCGTTTTCTAAAAAAACAAAGTATTCTGTACTCACTAGGGCAAAGAGGGACTTTTTTTACTCCTCCAGGGCCTAATCATTTCTAAATAATGTTCTTAACCTAATTGATCTGATCTTTTCTTTGCAGATAAAAAATAACTTCAGAAAATCTGATCCATTCATTGCATGGGACCCATTTGGAGATTTCACCCCTTGCACAGGCAAGTCTACAGTCCTTTGTCAGCATAAGAAAGCAGCTCAGGGCGATGGACCTTCACCCATTTCCCCCTTAAAAATATAAAGGCGGTGAAATCTCTTCAAAAAAATATGATGTGGATAGATTGACAGGAAAGGGCCCGTGGCAGTGGCGCAACCTAGCCTAGGAGGTGTGCTGCTTCCTATGCAGACCTGGGGGTAGTGAAGGAATCCATGGCATGATTAAGAAAAAAGATTAGGATGAGCAGAAAAAGAAGAGAAGTGCAGAGAGGGGGTGGTTTGAGTCTTGGTTGCACAGATCCCCCTAACTACCTTGCTTTCAGCCCTGGCGGGCCCCTCATCCTTATTCTTATTGAGTTTTGACAATTAAGGCCTTGCCCTTCTTCCCCATAAGGCTACTAGCGTTTATCAGGAGGAACCGAGATTGGGTGAAGTCAAGTTGTTAGTACTCAGGCAACAATATCAGGCCCTATGGGTGAAGGTCTCTGCAGACCTTACGTTGAAGACCCTCCCTAAAGAAAAGGGGAATTAAAAGAGAGCAGCTACCTCCTTTACCAACCAGGGCGGAGCTACTCATGGAAAGTTACCAATTTAGGGCCTAAGTGACCTTTTCATTCTGTTCTATCTACAAAAAGGCCACCGGAACTGAATTCCTGTTGGGGTTATGAGACCCCCTCCCAGAACCTGCGCTGGGAGGACTGAATTGCCCCTGAACACCATTCCTGCCCCCACACATAACATATTATTGCTGACCTACTATTCAGCGTATTACCTAGCTGCAAATATGAGAAAAAAATATTAGGTGACCCAAAAATTGATGGTGGTAACTTGTTTCAAAGTGATTGGCTGCCTGTGCACAGACCTTCAGATGTAATATTTTAAATCTATTGGATGATGAATTGTCACGCAGAGCTTTCTGTAGCAGCGGGAATTATCTCTTAAAGAGATCCTTCCTGGCAAGGCTCAAGGGCTCTTAGACACTGACTGCTTGTAGTCATGCTATGGAGCCCAGGTATACCTGAATAATAATCAAACCCTTGTTTTTTGCATAGGACTGGTCTCTGCAGCGTTTTCCTGGACCAATGCGGCATTCAAGTCTTCTAGATCTAATTCACCATCGGGATCAAGCCAACCCTTTCAACTTTTAAAGTTGAGTATTTTCAAATGTATAGATGTTTTTCAGCTGGCACCTTCCTGTGTGCTCTTCCTACCTATGTAACAAATTTTATGTGAGTGGTTTCCATAAATAATATTACCTTTCAGTATCATTGCTGTCATCGTATATCACCCTACTGAATTTTCTAATAGATAAGTGATAAAATTACATTCAAAGATTTCAAATGGAGTCTATAAAAGTTATGAAAACATATATATAACAAAAAATAATGCAGTTCAACAGTTTATTTTTAATTTGTTTGGCCTTATTATCATTTCATTAAAATTCATTTCAAAGCAGTATTAAAACTTGATGTAGTAGCTAAGCATTCAAAAAGCGATATCAGCGCATTATTGAATGTTGTGAAATAAAACAACTTATTACATAACTATATCAAGGAGGAAAATTTTCAGTCAAGACTTATTTGGGGAGGTCCTTATCATGGTTGACTCTGCACATGCACTTCATGGATTTACATTGAAGATTAAAGTAACTTTGCATTGAGATCCATCTACATTTTGTTATGTTAAATTACAAGTTATGTTTATGGATAGGTGATCACCAGAGCATTGTTATTGCTAAATTCTACCTTTAATAATATACCATGGATATAATTCTTTCTTAGTCCATAAGATATTGGATGTGCTAAATAAAGAAGAAAACTAATTAAATCTCGCATTTGATGCACAGTGCTTAAACATGTTTTATAAATAATCTTCTCTAAATGAGTACAAATATTCAAAATATGAACTAATAGTGTACAAAATATTTTGTTATGCACTCTTAATGATGATTTTGTATTTTATTTATTTTAGATGCGTATTTTCATTTCACTGCTTTTTGATTTTGCTAGTGAGGATTAAGTAACCCACAAAACTCCAACATAAATGATAACTTTTATTTTATTTTCTCATATAGTTGGCTGTATTGCATGATTCAAACCATATCTACCCTTAAGTCTTGGCATAAAAATTATGATCCAAAATCCATTTTATAATATATTAACTGAAAAATCAATCCCAATTTATATTCCATCAATCTTAAGAATTTAGTTTCTTGAATGTATTGGCTCTTTTATCAAAATTGTTCCCCCCTACCATACTTTCTACTAAGTGACCACTATGATATGCTTTTCTATATCAGAAATTACTTGTTTTTAGTTGTGTATTTTTTATTCATTTATTATGACTATTCAACATGTTTAAATAACCACCAGTATAATATTTAAGTTGCCAATGTGAATATTGTTCTTATAGCTACAGTATTATTTGGTTTTGCTTTTTCTTTTTTGGAACCACACAAGGCAGTGGTCAGGGGATTACTCCTAATTCTACACTCAAGATTTACTTCTGGGATACTTGTTGGATTTTAACCTAGAATTGGAATTATTAAGCCCCAGGTCAAGCTTTGTTTGCAAACTACTGTGATCAAAGAGGAGCCTCTGTTTCCCTTGTCTGCTATGGTAGCAATCCATTTTCACTGCTCCATTCCTATTTTTAACATTCCTGTTGAGCTTTACTGAAAATCGAGGATAAATTACCCACCTTTATGAATTCTGCTCCAGGTTTAAGATTACTGGGAGGCTGGGAATAATTGGGCAAATGGCCAGACCACTGTTTGAGCCTTGCATTCTCTGTAGTAGTCTTGCCATTAGATAAGAAATGCAAGGCGTAGAATTTTCCTTTAAAGGGACATACACAAAGGAAACACTTATCTTTAGCCCTACATTTGCCACTGGCTCAAGAGACCCAAGAGTTTTCCACTTTTAAAGTGAACAAAAACCAAGCAAAACAAAACAAACAAAAAACCAGCCATAGATTAACTTAGTTCTGTATATAAAGTTCTTTCCTATGGGAAGTTCCTTTACATTTTTCTTGTATGTTTCCAGAACATTTTTTTGTTTCACTAACTCTGAAGTATGAGGTTTATTATTACTTAATATTTTACTGAAAATGTGTTTAAGGGGAACCTGGGAATCAGGGATCAATGCAGAGACCTGTCATCATGCTTTACACAAAGACCCTCGAGCTCTAGTGGTTGGATAACCACAGTGAAATTTCATAATGCTCATCTACCCTTCCCTGCAGCCCCTGTTTAATATGGGTTTGAGAGGAATAATGAAATCTTTTATTAATAAAAGTTTTTTTGTTTACCCATGGAGGTGGATACGGGTGTTATATGAGGCCGGAAGGGAGAGAGGGTAATTTCTCCCCAGCGCCTCTGCCACCAGGCCACGCTGAGGCAGAGCTAAGGACTGATAAAAGTCTGCGATGGGCCCTGTGTTTACCAGGGTGGACCACCACACGAATTGACTTATGTGAGGCAGGAAGGGAGAGATAATTAAGCTTTCTCCCCAAGCCTCTGCCGGGAACCAGCTGGAGCAGAGCTAAGGACTGATAAAAGTCTGCATTAAGGCCTATAGCAGGCGTGGACCTGAGCCCCTGGCCCCACCAGGTGGTTGTCAAGCCGCGCGAGTCAGAAGCTTGATCTCTGAGCGACAGGAGTTAATCCCACCGAGGTTCTCAAGAAGCGGACTAGGCGGAGCGAGGAGGTGCTCTTTGCAGGAAAGGAAAGTCCGAGTCCTAGGCCCTTTTTAGGTCTGCCTCAAGGTTCTTGTCTTCCTGAAAAGAATTTTCAGGAGTCGGCGAGCAGTGAAGTAAAAAATAGGTTTTATTGAGGAGGTTTAAGGTAAGGGGAGGAGAGGAAGAAAGGAAAAGTAACACGCTCAAGGGAGAAACGCGGGCTGTTCAAAAGCGAGGAGAAATGCAGTAAGAAGTACACATCTCAAGAGGAATCACGGAGCAACACGTGCTCAGGCACCACATGCTTCACCACCCTGGAGAAGCTCAGGCTTGCGTAATTGTCCCTTGCAGCATGTGCGCAGAATCCTTTAGTCGGGACCGGCTTTTATAGATTTCTCTTTGCGTACTCCCATATGGGGCTTCAACCTCAGTTTGCTTCAGACCCAATTGCCAAGGGAGTAATTTTTGGGAGTGGTCTTCTGTGAAGCTGGGTGCTGGGCAGGAAGGATGATTCATCTCCCTCAGGAGTTTTACATATTCCTTTTGGCCTTTCCTTCCTCCAGGTCTATTGTTGATAATGGTCCCCCATCAGTCTGGTTTCGGCTTTCAATCAGGTGTGGCCAAGCTCAACAAGGCTCTTCTTTAGGAATTTATTGCCATGTAGCGCCCCCTGTCTGCCTGCCTACAACAATCTAAAATTCACCCCCTTAAATCTTTAGGGGAAAGTGGTGAAAGGATCCGTCTTCTGTATTTGCTTCCTGCTGAGCGAGAGGGGCTTGTAGACCCTGCCTACAAGGGGTGAAATCTTCTTACTACCTTAGTTTTAATGGGGCCCAGGCAATGGAATGAAGGTTAGATTCCTGAAGCTTTTTTTCATCTGCAAAACCAAAGACCAGATTAATTAGGCTAAGAAACATTACTTTGAGACAATTTTTAGGCCCTGGAAGGAGTACAAAGATTACTTTTTTGCCCCTAGTGAGTTTTTTTCTTTTAGTAAACACCAATGTTAAAAGTAGAAGCTTTGCCGGCCCACCTCTTTGGTTTTAACAACCTGAGAAAACTTTAATTCTTCCACAGAAGTTTTAATAAGACGAATGAATAACTATATCCTGAACATTTGAGTATTTACGCAGACTTAGAGATTTGCCAATTCTTAAGATTAATCTCTGGCCATGAAGCACAGTTAGGTTTTATTTTAACTGCCCTGTTTAGTTCCTTTTGCGCCGAATGATTTATTTCATTTACTACAGTCTTTTGCATGGGCGAGCGAGAGCACTTAACCAGTTTGGATGCTAACTGAGAGGGCACAGCTTGTCTGGCAAGACTTTTAAGTACATTTGCCTTTTAGCTGATGTTGCTGGTTGGACCCGATGACATGTATAACTTGAGTTCGCGGAGCCTGAGCTAGATTACTCCACAGTTAGTAAAGCAAGTTCTATTTGGATTATCAAGAAATTTGCTTTTAAATTAAGCCTATTTGGATACATACATTTATTTAGACTGCCTTTGTGGCTAGAATTTGATTTGCACAAAAGTTTAGCAACCTGGGTTTTTTCTCTCCACCTTATAAACTTTAGGGTTTGCAAATAATGACTTTATAAAACCTGACTTGTTCTTTTGCATAAACACAGCAAAACTGGAGAACTTAACCCCTAGGGTGCCCGTTACTACTAAGTTTTGGGAGTGGCTTTGGAACAGAGCAGGCAAACGCAATCTGAGTATTGCCAAGCCTTTTACTCTTCCACGTCCAGGGCTACCCCGAGGCTTGGCCATGAAGATCAGGTTCCATGATGAGCTTCCCACCTGGAGTGACCTCGGGCCTTTTTACTGTGTTGAGAGCAGGCGTGACAACATCCCTCTTTTTGGGGCTGAAGCCATTCAAACACCAAGCAGTAGTCAACATTTGCATGGCCAGGCAGTTGTCAAATTCGCCACAAGTGGCAGATTTCAGTTCCTTACAGCAGAGATGATCTTCGGTTCTTCCTTTAGCCAGCCCTTTACCTCTAGGGTCTCCCTGAGAGTTTCACTTGAATTTTTACAGCTGCATATAATGATATAACTACATGCATGCTTTTGTGTTTGGGCCAAATTCTTTGACTTTACTATTATTTTCCTAGGAAGAGGGCTTTGTAGGGTCCCCATACACTGGCTTTCCTGTCTACGCAAGAGAGGGCTGAGACCCTATTACAACGATCCTTTGTTTGAGTTGTACGAAGCAACTTTGGTGCCATAAAACATTAAAAGGCATTACTAGAAGGGTGTAAGAGAAAAGCATATAATACCCTTTGCACAATGAAGTACAATATATCAATTTGCTGTTGGAACTGCTTAAAGAAGCATAAAAAGTTCTGTTGAAATAAGAACCCCAATGGTTTAACAGTGATCTGTGTGTGAAACTTTCATTTAACTCCATATTTAAAGCAGAAATCCTAATTACCAGTTTTTACGGGCACTGTAACAGGAGTTTATACCATCTGTTTAATATTTTTTCATAGATCTTTACCAGCTTGAGATACTACTTTGAAAAGAAGTTTTGCAAGTTTACTTAACATTCTCTGACCTTCTACACATTCTTTTGCAACAATTCTCATTTTAGCAACTTTTTTTACCGCAAAACAAAAGCCCTTCCCTTTAGCCAGAATTCTTTCTTTTCCACAGAACATTTTCCATCCATTATCTTTCTGTTAGCTAAAATGCATTATTTAGAGCTTCTTATAGTTACGCCCCTAAAAATTCGCTTTGCATACATTACTACCAGAGCTTGTACCTGAATCTTGCTCTAACAGAAGTTTGGGCTCTGGTGCTTTAATTATTTTTATTTAGCATATCAGCTACTTTAAAAACTTTGAGTAATTTCATAATTTTTTTTTTTTTTTTTTTTTAGGAGGAACATAGCAATAAGTGAGGATTAAAATACTTAAAGGTGCACCAAGAAACAGTGACTTTACACTTATGACAAAGATCTTAAATTCAAAGGCTAGGTTGATACCTGGCTAACAAGCTTACATATATTAAAGCTATTTCAATAATACTTACATACTAGGCAGATTAGAAACAATGCGAAAAAGAAAAACTGATTGCTGTTATTTACTTTGCACATTTTAAATTTTTATGTTTAGAAGCCACAAATTGAAAGAGAAACATTCCTGGCTACCAGATATTAATGACTTTCATGTACAACCTAGAGGCTGCTCTGAATTTCCACCATAAAAACTACTTTAAGGCATAATGCTGTGGCTTCAGATTTATTAGACAGAGATCTTGAGATAACCCCATTACAGAAATAAAGCAAACCATCTTGAACATACCAACATAAAACCTTGTTTGAACTAACTTTTTGTGAAACACAGGATTTCTCCCGAAGCTTAATTACAACAGTTTTTGTACCTTAGTTTGTTTGAAAACGGCTATTCTGTTAGAATTTGACTAAGGCTTATAGAAACGAAACTTTGCCTGATTTTACAAAGTTTTATTTTTTCCTGCCTTTGACTTTAAGCTTTTCCCTTTTTAACAGCACAAGTTTTGCAGCTGTGTATTTTAGGCATTAGGAACCCTTAAAGGTTTACAATTATATTTTAACCACTTTACACCATAAGAACTGAATTTAGGCAAGTTGGAAGGATTTTTTCCTGCTTAACACATAGTTTAGAACACATGGCCTATCCCTGGCTTAACAGTTTGCTTTTGATTTTAACTTGGTTTATTTAAACTTAATGCTACTGTTTTTGGCACTAGTTTGAGTTTAGCTTTTCCTGAGTTTCTAGTTCAAGTCTGAATGCACCTTAGTGGCCCTTTGCTAGCAAGAGGCATAATGGATAAAGGCCAATTACTGATGTACAGTTTTTTGGAGATAGATGTTAGTGAGGACCTTGGAGTTAGGCTGTAAAAACCTGTAAATTGAATTACTGCATTAATCCTTTTGAAATTAATTACTACACATTTATTGCCTCCCTTTGATTTATTTGATAATTTTTGTACTGGACCTGTTAAGGAGAAAAACTGCTGTTAAGCCTACCGGGTGATAAGGTTAGCAACCGGTGCTTATCTCATGGAGTCCTGGTGTGCTTTAGCACTGCGTGCAACAATTGGACAAAATTATTAGCCATTTTAGGTGAACTTAAAGCAAAAAAAGGTTAGAAGAAGTGAACTTTCTTTATAAACTTGAAAGCTCTCCTAAAATATTACTATCAGCTGCTTGCATTCATGAAGCTTATTGAGAGGAGTGCTTGGACCTTCCTCCTGTCAGCTTTTTTTCCAGCCACTTCCCTAGGGAAGCTCCTGGAGTAAGACCAGCAGGTTTAGACTGACAGAGAAGCTCAGCTTTAAGCACACCCTGCTCGGCTGGACCTTGGGGAAAGATAGATCGCCTGAGCTGCATTAGACCACCACCAGTGAGCAAGTGGGCTTCCCTGCGAGTACCTTTAGATAATTTACCCTTAGTAACACACTTTTTATTCCCTTTATTAGACAGTTAATTATGTAATCCGCTACATTTTTTCTGTACTTTCTCTTCAGTTTGATAGATTTCCACCCAGGGTTTTGTTAGGGGAACTGCCGTAAAACCCACGGGAGGTCTCTATTAGTTGCATGGAGCTCGTCTGCATGAACTTCCTGCTATGAAACTACTTATAATCTATTGTTTTTTCCTCTGGGGTGCAGCAATTGGACAAGAACTATTTGTTGCATCATCCCAGGTGAACTTACTAAAGTTAAAAAGTTAGGTTGAAATTTCTCTGTAAACTTTGGGGGATCTTCCCAAAACCTTCCTAGCTGCTGCTTACATTGGTGTGGAATTAAGCCCATGGTGAAAGATTACCTGGGCCTATATTATTTCTCTCCCTTCCCCATTTGGCACTTCTCTTAGAGGAAGAAGAATTTTCTGGTTTTGGGTGGTAAGAGACTTTACCGATCGCCCTGTTCAGACTAGTTTTTGAGGGGAGGGAGGCGTTTTTTAAGGATTTCACTTTGGAATTTGGTTAGCCACAGTCTTCTGAGAAGACTGCCCCTTACTCCCCCTGCGGTTTATCTCGAGCTTTCTACTACTACTTCTCTACTGAGTTCTGCTTTTGGGGGCTGCGCTCTTTAGTACCCGGAGATTTTTGTGGGCCCCTAGGGCTTGCCCAGAGACCTTGGGCTAAAGAGCCCTCGGATTGCGGGGATAGTTTTGGCAGG
>JAJIBD010038361.1:0-14141 GCA_021461705.1 Cryptotis parvus
AGTGTTAAATAAAAACAAATTGGAATCAAAAACAAATTGTTAAGCCAGGAATAGGCAATGTGTTCTAAACTGAGTGTTGAGCATAAAGAGAAATTGACGTGTTCAATCTAAATCTTATGGTAAAAAGTTAAAACGTCTAATTGTAAAACCTTTTAAGTGTTCCTGATCCCTGAAATTATCTCAGCTCCAGAACTTGTGCTGTTTAGAGAGGGTGGGAGCTACAGCCAGAGTCAGAAAAGAGATAAGAACTTTGTGAGATAGTGCAGAGCTTTACCCTCATAAGTCTAGGTTAAATTCTAATGAGAAATTAGGCCGCTTTGAAAATAGCTAAACTATTGCAATTAAGTCAAGGGAAGGCCTTGTCTTCCGTAAAAGAATTAGTAGCTCAAATGTTTTCTTATGCTGGTGAGTTAAAAAGGTATTTCTGCAATGAATGGACTATTACCTCAGACCTCAGCCCAATAGTATGAAGCCACAGCATTGTGCCTCAGTAAAAGTTTTAAATATATCAGGCTTTCCAGTTGGAATCCCAGAGTAGCCTCAGGGCTGAAGCTAGGAATGTTTGTTTAAATTTAGTGGATTCTAAACATGGAAAATTAAAAGAATTGTGGGAAGTAAATGACAGCAATCAGTTCTTTCTGCACAATGTTGCTAATCTGCTCAGTACATGCTATTATTGAGATAGTTTTAATACATGTGAGCTTTGTCAACAGGTGTCAACCTAGTCTTTGCCTTGAAAGTCTTAATTATTCACAAGTGTGAAATCTTTACTGTTACTTGGTAGCAATCTTTTGAGTATTTTAACTTTGCATTGTTTGTGTTCCTAAAAAATGTAATTCTAAAGATAAAATTTTTAAATGTTTTCTGGATAATTTCTAATATGATGTGAACTTTTGCCAAGCATAAATTTAAAAGAACTTTTATTGTGAGAATCTCAGCCTCTTAAATATGTATGGAACTGATTTAATGCTTTAAAGTAGTTTTGCTATGCTAGATAACATGCTAACTAGCAGCTTGTTCCCAAATTTGGGAGATTAATCTGTATTGAGCTCTGTAAAATAAGGAAGTTAATACCTTTAGGGTGTAACTATAAGGAATCTAGATAATGCATTTTAAGTAACAGAAAGATAATGGATGGAGATGTCTGTGGAAAAAGGAAGGAATTCTGTTAAAGTGAAGGCTTGTTTTTAAAATAAAATGCAGGAAAGTTACAGGACAGAATAAAAGTACAGGGATGTGTAGAAGGTCTGAGAATGTTAAGTAAAGAAACTATAAAACTCTTATCAGAAGAATTGTTCTAGTACCTTTTTGGTGAAATCTATGGAAAAGATATTAGACAGATGGTATGGACCCCTGTTACAGTGCTCCTAAAATTGGGAATTAAGGTTTTGACATGGGATTAAATGAATTATACCTGATATTAAACTCTATGTTCTATTCCTACAGATCTTTATGCTTCTTTTGAGTAGGTTTAACAAAAAATTGGTAAATTACGCTTCATTGTGAGTAAAAAGTCCCCAGGCCTTTGTACATGCATGGTGGTTGGGGCATATGTTGGTGGCTTCTTGAGCTCCCTGATTCAGGCCAGCTCCATATTTGGAGATGGCTGCGTAGCGGTCGTAGGCCATGGCAGTGAGCAGGAAGCACTCAGTCAGACCCAAACCGATGAAGAAAAAAAAATGAGCAGCGCAGCCCAAGAATTAGATGGTTTTCTGCTTCCGGAAGGAGTCCGTGAGCATCTTGGGAGCCACAGTGGATGAGTAACAGATGTCAATAAAGGACAAGTTGCTGAGGAAAAAGTACATGGGTGTGTGCAGAAGGGTATCGCCTCTGATCAGAAAAATGAGGGCCAGGTTCCAGGTCACAGTCACCAGATAGATGATGAGGAAGGTCACAAAGAGGATGACCTGGATTTCTTGGTGGTCTTCAAATCCCAGGAGGGCGAACATAGTGACTGATGAGCTGTTCCAGGCCTTCTCTGTAGACATGTTTCCCATGAGCCACCAGAGCAGATGCAGACCTGGGATGATAATAGTGACACACTTCACAGGGGATGCCTGAAAAGAGGGGTGTGTTATGGGTTCCAGCTGCTTGCAGATTCCCTCTTATCAGGGGCAAGTGGAGTATTGTTTTATTACATTATTAATGGTTTTGGGGCCATATTGGATGGTGCTCAGGGCTGACTTCTGACTCTCTGCTCAGGGTCACTTCTGGCAGGGCTTGGGAGTTATATGAGTTGACAGAGATCAAACCCCACTTGCAAGGTAAGTGCCCTCTCCTTTCTACTCTCTCTTCAGCCTCAGAGCAATTGTTTTAAATAAATATTTTGTATACAAAATGTAGAAAGTAGATCCCAGAGCTTAGGCTCTGCATGTGGAGCCCCGGTTCAATCCCAGTATCACAAGGTGAAAGAAGGCAGAAACCCCCTTTTCCCAACCAGGGCAGGCCTACTCATGGAAAGTTACCAATTTAGGGCCTGAGTGTCCTTTTCATTTTGAAGTAACCTTTTGTTATCTACAAAAGGCCCAGAACAAATTCCTGTTAGAGGTTATAAGACCCCCGCCCAGAATCTACTATCTGGCCTGAATTGCCTGGATTGCATTCCTGCACGTACATAGCCGTTGCTGACCCATGAGCCCAGCGTGTATCTAGCCGCACCAAATATAGAAAGAAGTATTAAGAATGATCTGATTGGTGGGAAATGGTTACTTGGTACAAAGTAATTGGCTGCCCAGCGCAGACCTTGATGTAATATTTTAAATCTATTGGATGGTTATACACGGGCTTTTCTGTAGTGGCGGGAACTATCTCTTAAAAGATCCTCCCTGGAAGGGCTCAGTGCTCTTAGCCACTGACCACTTGGGGTCATGCTATGGGCCCGAGTATACTCGCTTATTAATAAAACCCTTGCTTTTGCATAGGACCCAGTCTCTCAGAGTTTTCCTTGATAGGCGCGGCGTTTCAAGCTCCCAGTCAGTCACCCCATCGGGTGGCCAACTCTTTCAAAGGTTTCCTGAGTACTACACAGAATTAACTCTCCTGAAGTATCAAGCCTGAACACTATTGTGTTTAAAAAAAAAAAAAGAAATCAGAAACTTCAAGTTCCAAAAATTCATTACACAAATAAAATCTTCCGTCCACACATTCAGTGAATGTAATGTTTCTGATTAGTCACTCAGAAACATAATTTGTTGTGGAAGCAACAGACTGGAGATATCCGGTTGTATATGCTACCTGCACGGCAGAGCCTGGCAAGCTACTCGTGTCGTATTTGATATGCCAAATACCAGTAACAATTATAGACCTCATTCCCATGACCTGATGGAATGGTTTGAGGCTCTTTTATGTTCCCTGGAGCAAGCAGGTGCCCTTGGGCTCTACTTGCATGAGACAGGACATATGGAGATGTTACTGGTGCCCGCTCGAGCAAATCGATGATGAACAGGAAGATAGTGATAGTGATAGTGATAGTGAGTAAAAGTGAAATATATGCTATTCTCTCTTTACACCTTCAGTACGCCTTTTAATGTCTCATAGCACTGTGTTGGTTTGCATAAACTCAGACAAAATATTTCCTCTCTGCAATAGGGCCTAGGCCTCATGCGGATAGGAAAGCTAGTTTTGGACCCCAAGGCCCTCTTCCAGGGAAAACAGGAGTCAAAGAGATTGGCCTAAGTAACAGGAGCAGGTAGTTACAAACCTCAGGGAGACCCTAAAAGGTAGGCCAGCTCAAGGATCATCTCTGCTGTGAAGAACGAGGTATCTGCCAATCTGTGATGACTGACAACTGCCTGGGCCATGCAACAAGGAAGGCTCCTGCAGTAGGGAATGGCTTCAGTCCCAAAGAGGGATGTGGTCACTCTCTGCTCCACCCAGAAAAAGAGGCCTCGAGGTTACCTGTAGCTCATCATGGAACCTGATCTTCCTGTTATGGCCAAGCCTGCGGTAGCCCTGACGTAACAGGTAAAGACATTTTTTCCTGCTCTGCCTTAGCCAATCCCTAGGACTTCTTGGTAGTAACAGGGTACCCTAAGTGGAGAGTTCTCCAGTCTTAATGTGTTTTATGCAAAAGAACCAGTCAGGTTTATTAAGTCATTTGACAATTTTAAAGTAAAGGTGGAGAGAAAACCATATTTCTATAACTGTTGTAAAGATCAGATTCTAAATCTACAGAAAGGTAATTGAACAATTGTATCCAAATAGGCTTGATTTAAAGGTAACCCCTTGATTTAAAGGTAATCCAGGTAGACCAGGAACATCAGCTAAAAGGCAGACATGCTCTTAAATTTGCTAATAGGCCAAGGATTTTCAAGTTAACATCCAAATAGTTTGGATGTTTATTCTTAGTTCTATGAGTACACAGTCATTTGGAAATTCTGAGTCATAAGGATTTTAAAAGCTTTTAATTCTTGAGCCATCATGGTACCAATACCTCATCCAATAACATTAGGGAATAACAATTGTCCATGGGAAGGGACAAAACAGGGCAGTTTAGAGTAACACAGAACTGTGTTTTATGTGTCATAAATATTAAGGATCAACAGTTTTACTTTGTGCAAATGTTCAGATGATCAGCGTATAGTCATCTATTGTTTCTAACACATTCAGTGAGAGGGGCAAGTCTTTTCTATGTTGCACAAGAAGCCAGAGAGGTGGGTTGGTGTTTCTATGAGAAAAATCTGGAGACATAAAATGTTTGCTTCAATTTGTGTTACCTTAATACTGTGTTTTCTAAAAAAACAAAGTATTCTGTCCTCACTAGGGCAAAGAGGGACTTTTTACTCCCTCCAGGGCCTAATCATTTCTAAATAATGTTCTTAACCTAATTGATCTGATCTTTTCTTGCAGATAAAAAATAACTTCAGAAAATCTGATCCATTCATTGCATGGGACCCATTTGGAGATTTCACCCTTGCACAGGCAGGGTCTACAGTCCCTTTGTCAGCATGAAGCAGCTCCAGACGATGGACCTTCACCCATTTTCCCTTAAAAATATAAGGCGGTGAAATCTCTTCAAAGAAATATGATGTGGATAGATTGACAGGAAAGGGCCCGTGGCAGTGACGCAACCTAGCCTAGGAAGTGTGCTGCTTCTATGCAGACCTGGGGTAGTGAAGGAATCCATGGCATGATTAAGAAAAGATTGGATGAGCAGGAAAAAAAAGAAAGAGAAGTGCAGAGAGGGTGGTTTGAGTCTTGGTTTGCACAGTCCCCTAACTACCTTGCTTTCAGCCCTAGCCGGGCCCCTCATCATATTCTTATTGATTTTGACAATTGGGCCTTGCCTTCTTATAGGCTACTTGCGTTTATCAGAGACCGGGTGGGTGAAGTCAAGTTGTTAGTACTCAGGCAACAATATCAGGCCCTATGGAGTGAAGGTCTCTAATGGTCTCTAGGATTAGAAGACCCTCCTAAAAAAAGGGGGAATTAAAGAGAGCAGCTACCTCCTTCACCAACCAGGGCAGGCCTACTCATGGAAAGTTACCAATTTAGGGCCTAAGTGACCTTTTCATCCTGCTATCTACAAAAGGCCCGGAACAAATTCCTGTTAGAGGTTATGAGACCCCTCCCAGAACCTGCGCTCTGGACTGAATTGCCTGAACTGCATTCCTGCACATGCACATAACCATTGCTGACCTACTATTCCACGCGTGAGCCTAGCTGCACCAAATATAGAAAGAAATATTGAGTGTGACCCAATTGGAAGTGGTGGTAACTTGTTTCAAAGTGATTGGCTGCCTGTGCACAGACCTTGATGTAATATTTTAAATCTATTGGATGGTTATGCGCGGGCTTTCTGTAGCAGCGGGAATTATCTCTTAAAAGATCCTTCCTGGAAGGGCTCAGGGCTCTTAGCCACTGACTGCTTGTGGTCATGCTATGGGCCCAGGTATACCTGAATAATAATCAAACCCTTGTTTTTGCATAGGACTGGTCTCTCAGAGTTTTCCTGGATATGTGCGGCATTCCGAGTCTTCCAGTCAGTCACCCCATCGGGTGGCCAACCCTTTCAACTTTTAAAGTTGAGTATTTTCAAAAATGTACCAGATGTTTTTCTTCTTCCTTCCTGCCAATGCTCTTCCTACCTATATGTAACAAATTTTATAGTGGTTTCCATAAATATGTTACTATTACCTTTGTTATCATTGCTGTCATCGTATATCACCCTACTGAATTTTTCTAATAGATAAGTGATAAAATTACATTCATAATTTCAAATGGAGTCTATAAAGTTATAGAAAACATATATATAGCCAAAATATTGCAGTTCAACAGTTTATTTTTTAATTTGTTTGGCCTTATTATCATTTCATTAAAAATTCATTTCAAAGCAGTATTAAAACTTTTGATGTAGTAGCTAAGCATTCAAAAAGCAGTATCAGCATTATTGAATGTTGTGAAATAAAACAGCTTATTTATAACTATCAAGAGGAAAATTTTCAGTCAAGACTTATTTGATTATCATGGTTGACTCATACATGCATAACGGTTACAGTTAAAAGTACTTGCATTAGGAAATCACATCTACATTTTGTTATATGTTAAATTACAAGTTATGTTTATGGATAGGTGATCACAGAGCATTTGTTGTGCTAATTCTACCTTTAATAAAATATTGTGGATATAATTCTTTCTTGAATTCCATAGATCATTGGGATGTGTACTACAATAAAGAAAACTGGTAAATCGCATTTGATGCACAGTGCTTAAACATGTTTTATAAATAATCTTCTCTAAATAGTACAAATATTCAAAATATGAACTAATAGTGTACAAATATTTTTGTTATGCACTCTTAATGATGATTTGTATTTTATTTATTTTGGGTAAATATTTTCATTTCACTGCTTTGATTTTGCTAGTGAGATTCATTAGCCCACAAAACTCCAACATAAATGATAACTTTTTTATTTTATTTTCTCATATATAGTTGGCTATATAGTATGATTTATTATATCACATAAGTCTTGGCATAAAAATTATGATCCAAAATCCATTTATAATATATTGTGAAAATCTAATCCAATTTATATTCCATCAATCTTAAATTGCAGTTTCTTGAATGTATTGGCTCTTTTATCAAAATTGTTCCCCTACCATACTTTCTACTAAGTGACCACTATATGATATGCTTTCTATATCAAAGTACTTGTTTTAGTTGTGTATTTTTTTATTCATTTAGTATGACTATTCAACATGTTTGAAATAACCTGGTATATTATTTAGAGTTGCCAATGTGAATATTGTTCTTATAATGACTGCAGTATTATTTGGTTTTGCTTTTCTTTTTTTTTGGAACCACACAAGGCAGTGGTCAGGGATTACTCCTAATTCTACACTCAAGATTTACTTCTGGAAGTACTTGTTGGACCACAACAGATGTGAATTGTTAAACCCAGGTCAGCTTTGTGCAAGCTAAGTCAAAGAGGGAGCCTCTGTTTCCCTTGTCTGCTATGAGCAGTCCCATTTTTTACTGCTCCCATTCTATATTTTTTAACATTCCTGTTAAGCTTCTGAAAATCGGAAGTTAAAATTACCCACCTTTATGAATTCTGCTCCAGAGTTTAAGATTACTGGGAGGCTGAGATAGTGGGCAAATGGCCAGACCACTGTTTGAGCCTTGCATTCTCTGTAGTAGTCTTGCCATTAGATAAGAAATGCAAAGAGCGCAATTTTCATTTAAAAGGACATACACAAGGAAACACTTATCTTTAACTTCCCTGCATTTGCCATAACAAAGAGACCCAGTTTTTCCTTTTTAAAGTGAACAAAAATAAGCAAAAACAAAACAAACAAAAACCAGCCATAGTTAACTTAGTTCTGTACTAAGTTCCTTTCCCTATGGGAAGTTCCTTTACATTTTTTCTTGTATGTTCCAGGAACATTTTTTGTTTCTTAACTCTGAGTATGAGGTTTATTATTACTTAATATTTTACTGAAAATATTCAAGAACCTGGGAATCAGGGATCAATGCAGAGACCTGTGTCATCATGCTTTACAAGAACCCTCCAGCTCTAGTGGTTGGATGATATTGACCACGGTATGAAATTCCTCATCACTACATCCTACACCCTTCCTACAGCCCTATTTAATATGAGTTTTAGGAAGGGAATGACAAAATCTTTGTGTAAGTTTTGTTGCAGGTGGACCCCACGGGTGACTTATGTGAGGCCGGAAGGGAGAGAGATGGTCGCTTTCTCCCCAGCCGCCTCTGCCACCCAGGACCCGCTGGGCAGGCTAAGGACTGATAAAGTCTGCGATGGGCCCCTGTGTTGCAGGTGGACCCCACGGGTGACTTATGTGAGGCAGGGAAGGGAGAGAGATGGTCGCTTTCTCCCCAGCCGCCTCTGCCACCCGGGACCCGCTGGGCAGGCTAAGGACTGATAAAGTCTGCGATGAGCCCCCTACGGCGTGGGCCTGAGCCCCACCAGCCCCACGAGGTGGCCGTCAAGCCACGCCCTGAGGTCCGCTTGATCTCTAGGCACGGGAGTTGATCCCCACCACCCGAGGTTTCTCGGGGAGCCACGGACTCAGGCTGGAGCGAGGAATTGCTCTTTGCAGGAAAGGAAAGTCAGTCCTAGGCCTTACCCAGGTCTGCCTCAGGTTCTTGTCTTCCTCGCAGAAAAGAATTTTCAGGAGTCGACGAGCAGTGAAGTAAAATAGGTTTTATTGAGGAGGTTTTAGGTAAGGGGGAGGGAGAGGAAGAAAAGGAAAGAGTAACACGCTCAAGGGAGAACGCGGGCTGCTCCAAAGGCGGAGAGCAAGTAAAAGAGAGAGTACATCTCAAGAGGGGGAGATGCGGGCAACACACGTGCTCAGGCACCACATGTGCTTGGCCACATGGGCTCAGGCAGCATGAGTGTCCTTGCAGCATGCGGCGCCGTCCTTTGGTCAGGACGGCTTTTATAGATTTCTCCCCAAGTTACCCCATATGGGGCTTCAACCTCGGTTGCTAGGGCCCCGTTGCCAAGGGAGTAGACTTTGGGAGTGGTCTTCTGTGAGCTGGGTGCTGGGCAGGAAGGATGATTCATCTCCCTCAGGAGATTTACATATTCCTTTTGGCCTTTCCTTCCTCCAGGGTCTATTGCTGATAATGGTCCCATCAAGTCTGGTTTCCGGCTTTCAATCAGGTGTGGCTCTGGAGCTCTTCTTTAGGAATTTATTGCCATGTGGCGCCCCCTGTCTGCCTGCCTACAACAATCCCCCTAGAGATTTCACCCCCTTAAATCTTTAAGGGGAAAGTGGTCGAAGGTCCGTCTTCTGTATTTGCTTCCTGCTGACAAGAGGGGCTTGTAGACCCTGCCCACAAGGGTGAAATCTTCTTACTACCTTAGTTTTAATGGGGCCCAGGCAATGAATGAAGGTTAGATTCCTGAAGCTTTTCATCTGCAAGACAAAGACCAGATTAATTAGGCTAAGAAACATTACTTTGAAATGATTAGACCCTGAAGGAGTGCAAAGGTCCCTTTTTGCCCTAGTGGTTTGCTGCTGATGGAAAACACCAATGTTAAAGTAGAAACACCAGCCACCTCTTTGGTTTTTTGTACAACATAGAAAAACTTTAATTCTTCCACTGAAGGTTTTAATAGGAACGAATAGATAACTATATCCTGAACATTTGAGTATTTACATGAACTTGAGTTGCCAATTCTTAAGATTAATCTCTGACACATGAAGCACAGTTGAGTTTATTTTAACTGCCCTGTTTAGTTCCTTTTTATGGACGGTTGTTATTTACTACAGTCTTTATGAACCGAGAACGAACACTTAACCAGTTTGGATGCTAACTAGAAGACTTTTTGGCTTATTAGCAGACTTTAGAGTACATTTGCCTTTTAGCTGATGTTGCTGGTTGGACCCATGACATGTATAACTTGAGTTCCCTTTTAGACTAGGCTGATTACTCACAGTTAGTAAAGCAAGTTCTATTTGGATTATCCAAGGGGTACCTTTTAAATTAAGCCTATTTGGATACATACATTTATTTAATTGCCTTTTGTAGCTAGAATTTGATTTGCACAAAAGTTATAGAAATATGGTTTTTCTCTCCACCTTCGCTTTAAATTTGCCAAATGACTTTATAAACCTGACTTGTTCTTTTGCATAAACACAGCAAAACTGGAGAACTTTCCACTTAGGGTACCCGTTACTACTAAGCAGTTTTGGGAATTGGCTAAGACAGAGCAGGCAAACACCAATCATGGTATTTTAATGTTTTTTTTACCTGTCACGTCAGGGCTACCCCAGGCTTGGCCATGAAGATCAGGTTCCATGATGAGCTACAGGTGACCTCGGGCCTTTTTACTGTGTTGAGCAGAGCGTGACAACATCCCTCTTTGGGGCTGAAGCCATTCCCTACTGCAGCAGTAGTCCTTGTTGCATGGCCCAGGCAGTTGTCAGTCACCACAGATTGGCAGATTCTCGTTCCTTACAGCAGAGATGATCTTCGGTTCTTCCTTTAGCCGGCCTGCCTCTAGGGTCTCCCTGAGGTTTGTAGGGTACTTGCAGCTGTACCTGTGATAACTACATGCTTTTGTCATTTAGACCAATTCCTTTGACTTTTATTTTCCCTGGAAGAGGGCCTTGGGGTCCCATACTGGCTTTCCTGTCTGCAAGAGGGCTAGGCCTATTACAGAGAGAAATATTTTGTTTGAGTTTATGCAAACCAACACAGTGCCATGAAACATTAAAAGACGTACTGAAGGTGTAAAGAGAGAAAAGCATATATTACACTTTACTTACAATGAAGTACAATATACCAATTTGCTGTTGGAACTGCTTAAAAGAAGCATAAAGTTCTGTTGAAATAGAGCAGACAGTTTAACAGTATTCTGTGTAACTTATTTAACTCCATGTTAAACAAAATCCTAATTACCAGTTTTTAGGAGCACTGTAACAGGAGTTTATACCATCTGTTTAATATTTTTTCATAGATCTTACCAACGAGATACTTTAGAAAAGAGTTTTATAGTTTACTTAACATTCTCTGACCTTCTACACATTCTTTTACATTCATTCTATTTTGTAACTTTTTTAAAAAACAAGCCTTCACTTTAGCAGAATTCCTTTCTTTTTCCACAGACATTTCCATCCATTATCTTTCTGTTACTTAAAATGCATTATTTAGACTTCTTATAGTTACACCCTAAAGGTATTAACTTCCTTATTTTACAGAGCTTAGTACCTGATCTTTCAAGAAGTTTGGAAACACGTTGCTAATTATTTTTATTTAGCATGTCAAGCTACTTTAAAAGCATTAATTTCATATTTTAGGAGAACATAAACAATGCAAAGTTAAAATACTTAAAAGATTACTACCAAGAAACAGTGACTTTACACTTATGAATAAAGATCTTAAATTCAAGGCTAGGTTGATACCTGGTAATAAAGCTTACATATATTAAAGCTATTTCAATAATAGCACATACTGGGCAGATTAGAAACAATGCCTGAAAAAGAAAAACTGATTGCTGTTATTTACTTTGCACATTTTAAATTTTTTATGTTTAGAAGCCACAAATTGAAAGAAACATTCCTGGCTTTTGAATGTGGCTGACTTTCTTTAGCCCTGAGGCTGCTCTGAATTTCACCTGAAAAGCCTTTAAGGCATAATGCTGTGGCTTCAGATTTATTAGACTGAGATCTTGAGATAACCCCATTACAGAAATAAAGCAAATATGTAGACATACCAACATACGGCATTTGAACCAACTTTTGTGAAACACAAGATTTTCTTGACTTAATTACAACAGTTTTTGTACCTTAGTTAACTTTGAAAACAGCCTAAATTTTCATTAGAATTTGACTAAGGCTTATAAGGTAAAGCTTTGCACAATTTTACAAAGTTTTTATTTTTTTCCTGCTTTTGACTTTAGCTTTTACCCTTTTAACAGCACAAGTTTTGCAGCTGAGAGAATTTTAGGCATTAGGAACCCTTAAAAGGTTTTACAATTCTATATTTTAACCCTTACCATAAGACTTAGATTGAGCACGTTGATTTTTTTTTTCCTGCTTAACCCTTAGTTTAGAACACATGGCCTATCCCTGGCTTAACAGTTTGCTTTTGATTTTAACTTGGTTTATTTAAACTTAATGCTACTGTTTTAGCTTTTAGTTTTGAGTTTAGCTTTTCTAGTTCCTAATTCCTAGTTCCAAGTCCTGAATGCACCTTAGTGGCCTTTGCTAACTAGAGGCATAGTAAAGAAAGTAAAAATTAGTTACGATGTACAGTTTTTGGAGATAGATGTTAGTGAGGACAGGTTAGGCTGTAAAACCTGTAAATTGAATTACTGCATTAATCCCCTTTGAAATTAATTACTACATTTGTGCCTCCTTTGATTTGATAATTTTGTACTGACCTGTTAAGAAAAAACTGCTGTTAAGCCTACCGGTAATCAGGTTAGCAGCCAGTGCTTATCTGCGCAGGTCCTGGTGTGCTTTTGCTTTTTGCGTGCAACAATTGACAAAATTATTAGCCATTTTAGGTGAACTTAAAGCAAAGGTTAGAAATTGAACTTTCTTTATAAACTTGAAAGCTCTCCCAAAATGTCCCTAGCTGCTTGCGTTGCTGAAGCTTATTGAGAAGGGCGCTTGGACCCTCACTCTGTCAGCTTTTTCCAGCCACTTCCCTAGGGGGAAACTCCTCTGGGTGGGTCCAGCAGGTTTGGAATGACAAGAAGCTCAGCTTTAAGCACACCCTGCTCGGCTGGACCTTGGGGAAAGATAGATGCCTGAGCTGCATTAGACCACAGTGGGCAGTGGGCTTCCCTCAAGTACCTTTTGCTTATTATATTTACCGCCTTAGTAACACACTTTTTATTCCCGCTATTAGACAGTTAATTATGTAATCCCGCATTTTTCTTTTCTCTTCAGTTTGGTAATTCCACCCAGGGTTTGTTAGGGGAACTGCCGTGAAACCCACGGGAGGTCTCTATTAGTTGCATGGAGCTCTGTCTGCATGAACCTCCGCTGCTATAATTCTGTGTTTTTCCTCTGGGGTGCAATTGACAGAACTATTTGTGCATCATCCCAGGTGAACTTAAAGTTAAAAGTTAGAGTTTGAAATTTCTCTGTAAACTTTGAGGGATCTTCCCAAAACCTTCCTAGCTGCTGCTTACATTGGTGTAGGTCACCCATGGTGAAAGGTACTTGAACCTTTATTATTTCTCCCTTCCCATTTGGCTCTTCTCTTAGAGGAAGAATTTTTCTGGTTTTGGGTGGTAAGAGACTTTACTTCAGTACGCCCTGTTAGACTAGTTTTTGAGGGAGGGAGACGTTTAAAAGTTTCTTTGGAGTTTGGACCAGCCTGGTCTTCTGAGGAGAGACTGTGCCCTTACCCCCCTGCGGTTTGTGCAGCTTTCCTACTACTTTTCTGCACTGGTCTCTTTTGGGAGGCGCTGCGCTCTTTTTGGTACCCCGGAGATTTTGTGGACCCTAGGGAGACCTTGGGCTCAAAAGAGCCTCGGATTGCCGGGGGATAGTTTTGGGGGGAGGAGTCAACACCCGAGGCACAGTAGGGTACAGAGGCTGCGGAGGCGGCAGCGGCAGCGGCGGTAGCGAAGCTTGAGCCGTGCCAGCGGCTGGGCCAGCGGCCCTCCAGCGACTGAGGCCTCGGGTCCAAACGGACCTCCGTGGGAGGAAACATCATTAGAATGTCGTCTATGGGATCTGGTTCTAGTTCTTTTTTTCCCTGTAGCATCCGCATAGAAGATACGGCCGCCCCTTTCCTTTGAGGCTTGATACAGTGCCATGAAGGCTTGAAATGTAGGGGGTTTCATCCCATTTCCTTTGCTCTTGCAGAAGCGATCCAGCTGCAAGATGGTGTTGTATTACAAGCTACCAATCACTGGCCATTTTTCCCCGTGTTCTAGTTTATAGTTAGGCCACGATTTGTTACAAAGGTCTTTGAGCCGTGCCTTGCTTAGACATTCTAGTTGTAGGTCCTTCCAGTGTTTCAACAGGCAAGCCAAGGGGGGACTCCTTTGGGTATAGAGGCAGAATTTCCCATATTTTAAGTATTCTGGCAGCTACCTATGAAAGAAGGAAAGAACTAAAACAGGATGGTTCCCGGCAAAAACTCTTCCAATGCAAACCGGTCCGTGGGAGGGGGTGTTGCAGCCCCCAGCCCCCGAGGAGAAACA